>JBCEWC010001097.1:0-44508 GCA_038996855.1 Solanum aculeatissimum
TTACGAGTAACAATTTAATATCAAGTGATGTTAAATTATTAATATTTAATATTTATGAAAGGATAAAGTAGTAAATTATTATAGTCTAAATGAGTTATCGTTTACCCAATAACTCAATACTAAAAATCAAAATTGAACCGACAATTCGATAATTATTTTTGTAAAAATCATTAATATTTTTTTTTTGTAAAAACCATTAAAAACCCATTAACTTAATAACCCGATAACGATAAACCAATAACATTTTTTTGGTTTGATTTATCGATCGATTAGATTTTTGCACACCCTTATGGGGGTAGGGTGGAAATGTGGATGGGGGAAGGGAGAGGGGATAGGATGGAAGTGGGGAGGTGGGGCAAAAATTTTTTGATTGAAAAAAATATTTTTTTTAAAAAAATTAAATTTAAGTTTTGGTATTGAAGTAAAAAAAATTTAGATGAGGGTTGGGGGTGGGGTGGGAGTGGGTGGGTGATAAGATATTGAAGTAGAATTTTTTTTTTTTATGAAAAAAATATTTTTTTCAAAAATAATTATTTGGGAGTAGGAGTTGAGCATTAACAATCAAGCTTTGATTTAGTTTTTTTTTTGGCTTTAAGAGATTAAAGTGGGTTGGAACCATTTTTACTCAAACCATATTTGACCAAATCCATATTTACCCATATTTTATATGGATGGATTGTGATCCAATCCATTTTAGCTCAATCCATATTCAATCCATCTAAATCCGATCCAATCCACCCATTTGACACCTCTACAAATGCCCTATTTTTGGTTGGTCATCCAGTCTAAATGATAGCTGGAAGTTTCATATTCAGTTGTCTGGAGCTTATACATCTTATGAAATGATTTTCTATGGGGGATGAAAATTCTCCTGTGTCTAGGGGTGCCTCCAATATTAAAATAATGTATACAGAGAGACATAACAATGCAATTAAAGGTGTTTGAGTTGTATAAAATGGGGAAGTTTCCAATATCTGGTTGTAATATCTAAACATACTTAACTGTAGAATCAGCCTGAGATGAAGGTGTTGCTGAGTTAAATCAACTTAGAGTAAACTAAAACATATTGCAAAATCAAGGGGCATTCCGAGAATCGAACTCGGGACCTCTCGCACCCAAAGCGAGAATCATACCACTAGACCAAATGCCCTGCTTTTGTTGATTCCCAGTCTAAATGATAGTTGGAAGTTTCATATTCAGTTGTCTGTAGTACCATCTTATGAAACAATTTTCTAGGAGGGATGAGAATTCTCCTGTGTCTAGGGGCTCCTCCAATGTTAACAATACAATTAAAGGTGTTTTAGTTGTAGAAAGGGGGAAGTTTCCCATATCTCGTTGTAATATCTAAACATACTCAACTGTTTAATCAGCATGAGATGACGGAGCCTTTGGAGAGTTAATTAATTAACTTGGAGTAAATTAAAAATTTAGCTAAATCAAGGGGCATTCCGAGAATCGAACTCGGGACCTCTCGCACCCAAAGCGAGAATCATACCACTAGACCAAATGCCCATTGTTGACATTGTCTTATTTGAGTTCTAGACAAATGTATTTTCCCCTTTTGAGTTATTTGATCCTAAATGTGATTGCTTATCTGTAATGTAGAATTCAAATACTTCTTATTTTACACCAGATGATCTTCATCTTTTGCTTAAATGATCTTCAGTTTTTTGCTTATTTGGATGAGAGGTGTATATAGAAGGTTGCTTAAATAATATGCCTCTACAGTTCCTCTGATTCTCACTGCACTCAATGCCTAAGATGCTATCAGCTTTAGTTGTTACTGCCCACTTGTATATTTGCAATCCTATGCTATCATACTCAAACCTCTGGCCATCTGGAATCCAAACCCATGAGATCTGTGTAGTGATTAATAACTATCATTGGACATGAGTCCAGACCTCAGGCATTAGCTTGATTTTTAAAAAAAAAAATTCTCAGATGGAGACGGAGCTGGATTAATATTACATTTTTGAGCTTCATTGTTCGAGTTAAGTCATAGCTGAAGCAAATAAAAGCTCCACTAAGGAGTATCACATTTATAGTTAAACATGGTTTTTTTGCTGGGTTCTCTTACTCCCAGTTCTCTTTTGCATACCTTCTTATTAATCTATAATATCATTATTACTTGTTTCATGGAATAGCTGGATCTTGTTATGCAATTTTCATGATATGCAATTTTGGGTGCAAACCAACTTGATACAATGCTGCTCTTGCTTCTTTGCTTCACTAAAGTGAAATGAAAAATGGCTCATGAACTATGGATATCGGTTTTATTCCTTAAATTGACGTAAAATTTTGAGAGCTTATGCCTTGATTTTGTGCGACACCTCTATGTCATTGATTAATGATTTCAGTCGTTACTGTTAACTTCCTTGACCCCTAAATGACCTTGTTATAGATCAAATATAATGATTCTTTGATGTTACGATAAATCCATATACTAACTTCGCTTCTTACTTTTGCCTGCTTTGTCAAATTGAAAATGGATTGCGAAAAAGCATATCTGAAATGATGGCTTTTGATAGTTGAGATACTTGAGCTGATCTGTTCGACATTTTATATTTAGGGATCTTTTGGGAGTTTGATGTTAAACCTTGGAGTTTCAGATTTGCTTTTCTGTAAACTAACAGGCAAGTCCAACTCTGCTCTATTGCAAGTACTCATGATGTATTAGTCTGCAGTTTATAGATCTAGATTTACCTTATTCAGCTTCAAGTGACTCATGCCATTTGGTTGTCCATGAACATGACTTAAAAGAATCTTTACCTGCAAATTTTTTGTATGAAGACTTGTGATCAGCTTACCAAAATAGGAACAATAAAGAGCTCTTGAAATGAAGCGTAAGGTAAGGTTTGGTACAGGCGTTGACAAATCAAAGTTAGGTCCTGACTGTACAAATGGTCCTACTTGTTGATAATTAATAAACTAAAAAAATATTGATTCCCCTGTCACATTCAACTGTCAGCATGTGACCCAGTGTGAATTCTATCTTTTGAATCTTAGTTACATAAATGGCTGATGAGCTCGCTGCACTTTTCAGAACATCAATCTCAATGCTGATTTTTGTCAAACAAAATACTAAGAATCTGCAACCCATGAATCATACAACTAGACTAAATACCCAGTTCTTTATGTTTCTTACAGATACTCTTGTAATAAGGTTAACACTAAGTTGTCCAAGATGAAAACTTGTGTGCTAGTTGAAATTTTCTGCTTCCATTGTTAGCAAGGTGGAGGATAAATTATAACGTTAGTATGATAATTTTGAGACTACAGAAAAGGAACTTTGAAGTGTATATTCTCATAAGATCTCTGGACAATCGCACTAGGTTATCCACCACTAGCCTGCTTAATTTGAATATATCAATTAGAAAATAGAGTGGAGGAGCAGAGATACAAGTACATTGAAGTAAAATATTACATTAGCTGGGGGCATTCCGAGAATCGAACTCGGGACCTCTCGCACCCAAAGCGAGAATCATACCACTAGACCAAATGCCCAAGCTGTTTGTTGGTCCCCCAATCTAAATAATAGCTGGAAGTTTCATGTCAGTTGTCTGGAGCTTGTGCCATTTTTTCGAAATAATTTTCTTGGACGGGTGTCATGTCCTTTTACGAACTTGTTTTTAGTTGTCTTGTTTTATAAGAGATCTTTATTTTTACACAAGATCTGAAAAGATCATGTTTTTCTACTCATATTGTAAGTGGTGATAGGAGACCATTTCCTCCCTCTCCCTACCTCCACTGTAAAAGTAATGTATATAGAGAGGCATACTATGCTATTAAAGGTGCGTTAATTGTTGACATTGGTCATATCTGTTTGTAGCTGAACAAGCTCGACTGTATAGGAGGAAATAGTCTTGGACGGCGACTGTAGAGTCGGTTAGAGGTGGAGCATTTGGAGAGTGAATCAACTTAAGAGTACATAAAAACTTTAGCGCAATTAAGGAGCATTCCAAGAATCTAACTCGGGACCTCTCGCACCCGAAGCGAGAATCATACCACTAGACCAAATGCCCTGTTTTTTGTTGGTCATCCTGTCTAAATGATAGCTGGAGGTTTCATATTCAGTTGTCTGGAGCTTATACCATCTTATGAAATGATTTTCTAGAAAGGATGAAAATTTTCGTGTGTCTAGAGGCGTCTCCAATGTTAAAATAATGTATATAGAGAGACATAACAATGCAATTAAAGGTGTTTTAGTTGTAGAAAGTGAGGAGTTTCCCATATCTGGTTGTAATATCTAAACATACTTTACTGCAGAATCAGCAAGAGATGGAGGAGTTGGTGAGTTAAATCAACTTGTAAATTAAAAATTTAGCAAAATCAAGGGGCATTCCGAGAATCGAACTCGGGACCTCTCGCACCCAAAGCGAGAATCATACCACTAGACCAAATGCCCATTGTTGACATTGTCTTATCTGAGTTCTAGTTAAACGTATTTTAGCTTTGTCAGCTATTTTATCACAATTATCATTGCTTACTGTATTGTAGAGTTCAAATAATCCTTATTTACACCAGATGATCTTCATTTGCTTGCTTGAATGTTCTTCAATACTTTTCTTGTTTAGATGTGAAATGTATATAGAAGGGTTGTTTAAAGTAATATTCCTCTGCAGTTCCTCTGAGTCTCATTGCACTTGATGCCATCAGCTTTGGTTGTTACTATCACTTGTATATATACAATCCTCTGCTATTATACTCAACCCTCTGATCTGGTATCCAAAACCCATGAGATCTATGTAGTAATGAAGAACTGTCATTGGACATGAGGCCAGGTCTCTGGTGTTAGCTGAATTACTATTACATGTTTATGCTTCATGGTTCTAGTTAAGTCACTGCTGAAGCAAATAAAATCTCCACTAAGGAGTATCCCCTTGATAGTTAAACATGGGCTTTTTGCTGGGTTCTCTTACTTCCCGTTCTCTTTTGGATATGTTCTTTGTTAAGCTGTATCATTATCACTTGTTCATGGATGGTGCTGCTCATGTTATACAAATTTTGGGTGCAAAGCAACATGGTACAATGAAGTTATTGCTTCTTTGTTTCACCAAAATGAAAATGGCTCATGAATTAGGGTTATCCATTTCATTCCTTATTTTGACTTGAAATTTAGAGAACTTTTGCCTTGATTTTGTGCAAGATCTGTGTGTCATTGATTAATGATTGCAGTTGTTATTGTTAACTTCCTTGACCCCTAAATGACCTTGTTATAGATCGAACATAAATGATTCTTCAATGATACGACAGATCCATGTACTACTGACATCACTGTTACGTTTGCCTGCTTTTTCAAATTGAAGAAAATGGCAAAAAAGCATATCTGAAATGATGACTAAGATTGTTGAGATACTCGAACTGATCTGTTGGATGTTTTATTGTTAGGGATCTTTTGGGAGTTAGACGTTGAACCTTGGAGTTTCAGATCTGCTTTTTGTTAAACTGAACAAGCAAGCCCAACTCTGCATTATTGCAAGCCTTCATGATGTATAAATTTTTAGCTTTGAGATCTATATTTAGCTTATTCATTTTCAAGTGACTCATGCCATTTGGTTGTCCATTAACATGAATTGAAAGAATCTTTACCTGCAATTTTTTTGTATGAAGATCATAACTGAGTTTTGTAGTTGATTTGAGATCAACTTACAAAAATATGAAGAGCTCTTGAAGTCAAGCATTAGGTAAGGTTTGGTACAGGCATTGACAAAACAATGTTAGGTCTGGATTGTACAAATGACCTTATTTTAACAAACTCAAAGAATATTGATTCCCCTGTGGGATTAAATTAGTTACATAAATGGATAATGAGCTTTCTGTAATTTTCAGAATATCAATCTCAATGCTGATTTCTTGACCAAAATAAAATATTTATATTGGACTGGGGCATTCCGAGAATCGAACTCGGGACCTCTCGCACCCAAAGCGAGAATCATACCACTAGACCAAATGCCCAAGTATTGATAGTCACTTGGTCTAAATAATAGTTGGCAGCTCATGTTAGTAATCTTGGAGTTTGTACCTATTTTGTGACATAATTTGTCTAGGAGGGTAGATCGTTCTCAGCATCTAAGGGATCCTCCCATTGTAAAAATAATTTACATGGAGAGGCATACTATTAGTTACTGTTGGCCATATCTGAACATGCTCAATTGTAGAGTCAGTTAGAGATGGAGCATCTGGAAAGTTAAATCAACTAGTAAATGAAAAGTTCAGCAAAATAAGGGGGCATTCCGAGAATCGAACTCGGGACCTCTCGCACCCAAAGCGAGAATCATACCACTAGACCAAATGCCCTTTTGTTGACATGATTGTCTTTGAGTGTAATTCAATCTGTCATTTCTCATCTGCAATATATAATTCAGATCCACTGGGTATGTTGTTTAATATAGAATTCAGATGCTCCTCATCTCATCTGGATTGTTCACTAAAAAGTAACATATTGATTCCCCTGGTGTAAGTAAATTGTCCGTTTGTGACCAGATTTTAATTTATTGTTTGAATCTTAGTAAACATATTTCAACGCTCATTGTTTTGCAAAATATACTTATTACTGTGCAAGAATCGTATGTATTTGAAATCCAAGTAAATCCTAATGGAGGAGTTCATTAAGTCAAAATGAAAAAGGAAGGGGCATTCCGAGAATCGAACTCGGGACCTCTCGCACCCGAAGCGAGAATCATACCACTAGACCAAATGCCCTAATCTGGTGTATTGTTGGATCGTATTTTATATATCCTATTCTACAAATAGCATTTCATTTGGCTCTCTTTTTATTCTTTCACTTTGTTTTCTTTTCGTGAATGTGAAAATCCTTGAATAAAACATATCCATCCTTGTGTAAAAACTTCAGCTTCAGCTTGTGGCATGTTGGTGATTGAATTGCTAGACCTCACTAGTAGCCAAAATACCAAAGACATAATTAAAAGGGGCATTCCGAGAATCGAACTCGGGACCTCTCGCACCCAAAGCGAGAATCATACCACTAGACCAAATGCCCTGCTGTGGTGCAATGTCAATCCCATGCATACATTAATAAAAGATGCTTGACAAGAAAAGTGAATATGGAGAATGGTAAAGATGCATCGTACAAAAATAAAAACAAACTATCAACTGTTTTGTAGACTTTATTCTCCTTTCTTGATGCATCGGAAAAAGAAAGTATAGAACAGTAACTTGTAGCAGGAGAAGTAAAATTTTATCAAAAGTATTTGTACTTTTTCTAATAAGATAGAATCTGATGACAATAAAAAATTAAAAGTTGAAAGATGACTGACTCCCTTTGTTATATGATATGCTTTTTATGAGTTGAAGGTTAATCGCGAACAACCTCTCTACCTTTCCCTTGAAGGCCCGTGGACACATTATCATCTTCATATCCTACTTATGGGATATATCAAATGTCAACAATCAAGGAGTTTGAAGGCACTTCTTATTTCTATTCGTATGTATATACGTAAAATGACAGAATAATAATATTGTGTAGAATATATTTAATTGATTTTTCGACAATGAAAAAATATGTATAATATTCAATTTTGAGAAATATTATTGGTGTCTATTGAATAATATTGTATGCTTAATATATTGGTAGGGAATTAGAGGAATACCCTTATATACTGTTTTTTATAAAATTATGGAACAATTGAAAATTTATGGGAATTTTGACCATTGCACCAAAACAAGTATTAGCGGCGACAGAGTTTTGTCACAAAGTAACTAATATTTGTTGCGACCAAAACCGCTACTAACTCTTAGGTTCTTGTAGCGAGAGGAGTTGCTACTGAAGCTACACTGTTGCCACTAAAAGTCTAAAAAGTTGCCACTGAAGGCAGTTGCGGATCCAGGATTTTAACCGAGGGGATTCGAAATATAATAGTATAAATGTGCGAATAAACCAACAAAATACAATTTTCAAAGTAATAATTAAGAGAAGCTAAAAAATTTAATGTTTTAAGTGAGATTCAAACACTGAATATGAGAGTTCATTTAAAAGGAAACTTATCATTATGCTAGACTTTGTTTATTATTTAGAAGATTCAAGTTTAATATATATACGAAAATATAGAAAATTTACCTTATATATACAGTGTAATTTTTTCCCGAATCCCCTTCCCCGCCCTAGGTCCGCCCCGACTGAAGGTATAATAGCATTTGTGGCGATCGGAGTTGCCACGGAAGATGAATGTTCCCACAACATCTATCTTCAGCGGCGACACTTAAAGTCGTCACAAATAATTTTACCTACGAATGTACTTGCGACAACTCAGTAGTCGCCACTAAACGTCTAAGTTTGTGGTCTTTTGTAGCGACCGTAGTTGCCACAAAATTTCCAAATTCTTGTTTATTGCTACAACATGTCAAGTACTCCTCTTCTTTGCTCACCCTTGTATTAATTGGATAGTTTCGTTTTCTCTCATGAGATAAATATTAGAGTTGGGTTTATACATATTAATAAATATGAACCGTTCACTATGAGTTTGGAATCCTCTAAAACAAGTGTGAACTATTTTCCTTTATTCATATTTGTTTCTTTGCCTATTGATGAATCAGACCTTCTTCTATTCCCAGTATCAAGCCTGGTTAGCTCAAGTAAAGTGAAGTAATTGGCTTTTTCCTCTCAACGGCAAAGCTCCTTTTCGAAATTGTATAGTGTTGACTAAAATTGATGCAATACTACGAAGACGAGCTATATCTTATCATTGCTATTTTCGTCTCTTCGCGGGGCACGGTGGACAAATGTGTGGGGAAGCTGTAACACTATGTATCCAATTGACAAGGGAAAAAAATAACAGGAAGTTCATACATGATATTTCAAAGAGAAAGAAATCAAATAAAAAGGGGGTAGATTTGATTATCATTTTGAATGATCTCATATTTTTCAAATTTCATCATCTCCCCCACAAAAAAAAAAAAATAGTCGCTTTTATCCAGCAAAAATCACCTTTGTATATGTTAAAAAAGAGAAGTGACCAGTGACTCGAGAAAGCTTCTATTAGTACAGGATATGCTACAAAAACAGCTTGTGAAAAGAAGCTCGACCAAAATCCAGAGAAACTATACAAGAAACAACTTTCAACCATACTCCAATTCACCAACAACTCCTTCGCATCAACTACATTTGCACTCTTTCAATAGCTGTGCAACAAACACCAGAAGCTCAACCATCTCAAATCCAGCAGCAGAAACAAAATCCATGTTTTCACGTGAAGAGTGTCCATTATCTATCTCCTCTTCAACACATTTGCTGAATGGTCCCGAATCTGCCTCTACTGACCAACTAAGAGGGAGGGAGGTTCCAAGTGCAGTTTTTAACTGACTCGCCTCATTAATAATATTGTCCAATGACTCCAAGGAGCCGTGCTCCTTACCTTCGGATGCAACTGACTCTTTAAACTACATAATACAACAAATTTTATCAAGCAACTTGTAATGGTCAAACATTATAGGACAGAGATTGAGCTATATATTTTGTTCCTTTTTCATCACCTCAAGTAGACTAAATAAGCCATTAAGCTATGCAATATTTTTAATGAGTAATCCAGAACATGCGATATCTTTTCTGATCGCTACCTTAAGTGCTATTTCTGTTATGAATTCATCTCTCCTGAGAGGTGGTCTATCTTTACAATGAGTTATTGGCTTCTAATGAAGTCCTCTGCAAAAACTCGGAAACAAATACTACCTTTAAAAGTGAAAGGCGAAGCCTTCTAACTGCACGAATTAGATGCTCCATACTTTCTAAGCTCTCTTTTAGAGTTGCATTCTCTATTTTCATCCTGAAAAGGGGTAAAACGCAGAAATGAAAGGAGAAAATATAAGATACCAAGGAAATATATTTTCCTTCACATAACTTTTTTTCATGAGTGTACCAGTAGTAGGAAGCAGTTATAAAATGTTATGGAAGCATCACCAAAAATTCAAACAATACCTAGCAAAATCCATGTTATTGGTAGGCCTCCTATCAGCAAAATTTGCTTCAGAATCTCGATGAATGTCAACATCATTTCCATCTGAATCTTGTATACCAGTCCAACGTCTCAAATAAGAAGTTTTCAGCAGATTTTTTAATCTTCCATCTTTTTCCTGAAGTGTCCTTTTCACTGCAATCTCACCAAGAGATTTTCCTTGTCTGGAGGCCTGATTAACTTTCCTACAACATTTAGCCATATAGCGTGACCATTTGGAACAAGCAACTTTTAATAAGTTAAGAACTAGAGCAAGGAAGAAAGAGAAAAGCTGTTCCAATATATTTTTGGTTCCTTTTAGAGAATGTGCATAGCTGTCCAATTTACATGCTGGTCAAACCTCTCTGACTGTTTTAAACCAGGTCTTATTGCTACCAAATACCAGTAGTATCATCTCCAAATACTCTCCCATGTTTTCCTGTTCAAACTCATCACTGCTGCTTATAATGGATGACATTCTATACCTTCCTGCTTTATTGTGTTTTTTGTGTTCAAACCCATGCTTATTGCTATAATAAATGTCATTCTTTACCTGCCTGCCTTTATGTCCATCCTAAGTAATTTCCTTTCAGAATCTTAAACATTGATAAATCCCAAAGTTAGTATTTCAAGGAAAATTCCACAATAATTTCTTTTTAAGAAGGCAGGCCTTAAGATCCTCCTTTGACAGAGAAGAGTACCGTGAAAAACAATGAGACGAAACTGAACCTGTTCCTAGTATATACACAATTAACTGGATATAGAAACATACTCTTGCAATAATTGATAGTCCTGCTTCAACTGTGCCAACTCCATGAGAGCTTTGACCTTCTCATTTGTAACCTTAAAAAATTACACACATAATCAGCCCATTTTACAGTTTGCCACTCCAAGCCCCACATTATGATCACACTACAGTATACTAGCAGTGTTATTAAATAAAGTGATGAGTAATAGGTTAAAGTGATAGATTTGGGAGAGAAGGGGTCGCTAAAGGAAGCAAAACTCAGCAGAATACTTGTAGTAAGTTCCTCTGGAGCTCCTCAATTTTTTTCTGCAGAGCTGCATTGACATTCCTCTCCAACAAGTGTCTTTCTTCTTGTTGTGAGAGAAGTAATAACGTCTCAACCTGAATTGGAAAGAGAAACTGATTGAGTTGGCACATATTTACAATTTGAAAGTGCTTGTTTATTGCAACAGTTGCAAACCTTCTCATTTAGTGCCACAGCAAGGGCCCTAGAAGCATCACTACTTCCAACAGTAATGGTAGTTGTCAAGCTAGGCTGATTCCTCTGCAACAGGTAGAAGATGGAGAAACTTCAGAAACATGTTCACAGCATATTTTGTTCATAAGCTTTTCTTCATTCTCACTAGATCACATTTAAAAGCATATAAAACTAATTGAAATAGAAACAAACAAAGTATCCCTTCCTGCAGCGAGATTGCTGATATCAACATCAGCATTTCTTGATTTTATGAATCGTAGTTACAGAGTTAAAAGGAAGAACCCACTAACGGAACATATCTTCTTAGAGAACTAATTTAGGAAATAGAGAACCTTATCCAAGAAACAACTTACAAAATGTCAGGAAACAAACTTGGAAATATAATATTTATCCTCTCTTTGACATCAAAACACACAAAACCACACGCTAAACTTTTTCTTCGAACCACAAAAAACGTGCAGAAGCTTGTACAAACACATGCCAATTATTAATAGCAATACTAAGACAAATATAGGTCTGAGAACATAACAGCGGCACCATCAACATGTTATACATTTGTTATTATCACCATGACATTCAAAGAAACGCAATAGCTTTTTCCCCTTGAATCTTCATCATTATTAGTGCATAACTGAGAAACTCAATGCAACAGAAACCTTCTTATGGCAGCTGGAGATGTAGACACTGACAAAGAAAGGTCTAGAGCAAAAATAAGAACTAATTACCTTAAAGATCAAATCTGAACCATCATCATTGTTTATCTGAACATCTTGACATTCAAGTTCATTGAACTTTAAATCATTCACTTGAGAAGAATGTATCTCTCTCTCACTCGTGCTGCAGTCCTTGAGCTTTTCTTCCACCATGTTCATAGCTGATTTAATATGAGAAAATCCCTCATCAAGTAAGCTCGAAATATTAATTCTATGCTGAGAATGATAGTGGCGAAATGCCAACATTTGAGCCCTGAGCTTCTCTTCTGAAAGAATCTGCAGGTTAGTCCTTTCAGTAATCTATACATAAACTGGTGCTTGTATTCCATTTCAGAGTAACAAAATTCATACTTTATGTTTTTCCAAGGCGCGAACATTTTTCTTCAAGTGATTTTCTATTTCAAGACCCTGAAACCAACACGAGAGAGAGAACAGTCAAATGATTAAGAAGAGAGTAGAGTAAAACAATAAGTTTCGGCAATATAGAGCAAATAGCAGATGAGAAACTACATACTACTTGTAGCTTGTTCCGAAGATTATCCAAAGATTTTCGTAGTGTCTCCACTTGTTCTTCCAGAGCACTCTGTCTGAGAAAAGTTAGTCAAGATCATATAATAAGTTTGAACAATTCTTTTTGATCACTTTGACAATTAAAGAAATAATCGGTCCACAATAACAATTGAATGTGACTTGGAATTTCAAATTCCTTGCATTTAGTGTGACACTTCCTACACTCAAGTACGGACAATTTTCACAGCAAGCCTTTGAAATAATGCAAGTATTTTGCAGATATATTTTTCAATCCTTACACTACTCGATCTCCAGATTAAATGAAAGAGCGTCTCACCACCATAACTAGTGTCACCCCTTCTTGGACAAGAGCTCGTTCTAATGATAAACATTTAATGGTAAGCTCCCTTGGTAAAGTAGGGAACAGATGAAGGGAATTTTGTGAAGAGAAAATGGATTATGGGAGTATGTGACTTGAACTATTGATCGGTCTGTGTAGATCTCTCCTGCATTTTTATTTGTACAAGTATTTCACATTTACGATTAAATTGCTACATAGTTGGTTCTCATCCTTCAGAGACTATACCACTTGTAAATAATCCAAGGAGCATGACAGGTATAGGAACTACTGGCTGCGGTAGCTGCTGAATCATCTACTGGTACATGGACAGCCTCTTATTTTTTATTTCTCGAACCGAGTGATCCATGAATCGGGATCCTAATGCATATAGATACAAATGGTCCAATGGAAGCTAGAATTTCCAGGAACATTTGGAACAGTCCGTTTCGGAGCAGAAAAAGGAAACTGACAATGTATCCATTAAACATAGATGAATGCTCAGCTAGAAGGTAGCATCAAATTAATTATTCAGAATCAAACAAATACTCAATTTACTTGATATCCTTAAGCAGCAAGTAATTAAGGGAAGAAAGTGGAGTGGAATATAAAATTGGAGTTGGCTAGAAATTTGATTATCATAACAATTGGATTTTGTGGACCAAGGAAGTCCAAATGGAAATAAGTGCTAAAAATGATAACGAACATCAGTTAGTAGTTTGATTTTTAGACTGCTAACTTTCCGGAACTCACAATGTACTTAGAGGTGGATGTTTCTTCAGGATTGCTGAAAGTCCACATTTCAGACGAATCATGAAGGAGGCACCCACATTTGTCTTCCCAGGACACATCTTCAATATCCTCCTCCAATGACTGCTGTCTGATTTCATAGAACTTATGAACAACCTGTTGTACAGTACAACATCTTCAAACTTGGAAAGGGTGGGATAATTATCAATAATGAAGGAAGATAATACACTGTGATTTCTTTCTTATTTTTTGAGAGTTTCCTTGATCCAAAAATTGCATAAATGGAGTGTTACACATATAGGGATGAAACACTTGCTTTATCTATTTTAATTCTGTAAAAGTCATGCATATGGATCACAGGTTGGGCATAAGAACTAAGTACCTCCTTGAAAGCCTCATCCAATCTCTTCTCCCCTTCCATAACACTCAGCAAAGTAGCTGTCAGTATTTTCTCTTCAAGTAAATCACAGTTTAGCTCTTCAATCCTGCGTCAGAGATGGAACATAAGGGCAATATTATGTTACACTGCATATATTCCCCAGAATTGGTTTTAGATAGTTTTGTATATTAGAGTGGGATTTTTGTGGAGACTACAGGTAGAGCATACTCATGCAATCTTCATGAATATGAAAGGCTATTCATCTTTTATTCAGGTTTTCCAGATTTTAAAAACTCTAAACAGCTTAAACACCGAATCACATTTTTTATGAATAGAGAAATCAACACATCATGAAAATGTCCAACTCAAAAGAAGTTGCTTCTTAGAAATATCGACTATTCAGATCCTTGTAGAAGTTAGTTCCTCGGCACTCAATTGCCAATGGAAAGAGTGGCAAAATGCAAGAATAAAAGAAGAGCAAGAGGTCCAAAATCATGAAATTAGGGAATACACAACTTTAACACCCAAAACCTACTCACGACCAAATAAAAAGAAAATTGCAAGTTTTAAGCTCCATTGCTTCTCTACAACAGTAGGAGGTGAAAAACACCAGCATCCATATTTTTTAAATTCTACATTGTTGAATCTAATCTACAGCCACTATGGACTTATATGGTAAAACCTAAGAACGTTAGTTTGTGTGCTATCACAACTATTATGAGCCTTCTTGTGCTTTTCTTTGGCTGTTCCAAAAGGTAAGGAGATAAAGCTGGCCTATCAATTATTAGCAAAAAGGTTTTTGGAAGATAAGACCCCTAATGCAATAGGCGGTTCCTTGGAGTGAAATGGAAGGTAAACCATTTGACAGAATGGAAAATGTTATTTAGAAGAAAAAGCTTAGAAGTACATATTTTGTGGGAACACCAAGACTTAGAATAGATATTTACAAAGTGTTCTCGGTGCGACTCTGATGCTTATTGTAATACTTAGTTTATCCACAGGAAATTCTTTTAAATTTTAAAATTAGGAATCCACAAGAGAAACATGTCATTTAGAACTATGAGCAAGACAAAATCAAATGTTTTTTTTTTATGACAAGGGGAACCCGCAGCCGCTACCCTTTTGGGGTGCGCACGGGGTAAACCCCCGCTCCTATGCAATAGCTCGCAAACCACATAGGAGAGGTAACCCACACTAGGCAAGCCCGGTGCGACGAGCTCGACCCAGAAGGCAAACCCCTTGCTTTCGCTGGCAAGGGGTTTCGAACTTGAGACCTCTACCATGGAAGCCCCAAGCCTAAACCACTAGGCCACCTCGAAGGGTTGACAAAATCAAATGTTATTAACATGTAAAAATTGCAATCAAACCTCTGCTGAAGTTCATGAAATCCTCTTGACATAAGCTCCTCCTTTTCCTTAGCCTTTTCAGCCTGCAACGTTTACAGGGTATTCTTAAAAGCCTCCAAGAATTAGACGTGTGACGGATGAACTATACATGTAATCTCACACTCACAAGTTCTTTAATAGTGAATAATTTTATCTTAAACAGTTGTTGAAGTCAAAGGCAACTCTCTGCATTAATTGCACTGGTTCTCCCAGAACATTTAAATCAAGATTCTTTAACAGGCAGTAATAAATATGTAAAGAATTTTAATCACACCAACCTCTCTCTTCCTTTACCATTTTCCCCCTTTTCTATTTTTTCTTTTTTTGAGTGCACTGGGGGGTGGGGGTTCAGGAGGGAATGAGTATTCAGAAGGAAAAGAAATCTTGACAACCTCCATTACGGCATGGTCCCGCTCAGAAAATGCAGCAGCAACACAACCTTGAAAAAATTTAAGCTGCTTTTCTGCTTCAGTATTCTGGAGTAAAATAGAAATGGAGCAAGTTATAATATATTGGACTATGACGCACTTTCTGATATTTAATTGACTCTAGATCCACCAAAAATCAACATCTAAGGCATCTTAGTTGCAAGCTCTAAGCATGCCAAGAACCAGAATTATAATGAAATTTGGGTCATCCCCCAACCAGAAACCATTTTTAACAGTCAAAATAACAGAGAAAAGATAGCTTCAAAAGAAACACAATAAATTATATTAACAAGCACATGATGCACCTCCAGACCCAACGTTTAAGCTTTCTCTTTTCTTTCTAGGGGATAGGGAAGGGATTAAGAGCAAAGGGAAGACCTTGGAAACTTCTGCACTGTGTAGATCTGCCAGTTGACCCTAGCAAAAGGAAGATCGGAAAAAAAGTGCATCTGTGAGATTAATAGCGCAGAGGTCCTGCGATGACATAAAAGAACAGCTGTAAACCTTACTTTGATGCGATAAGCTTCTGATAGCTCTTCTTGAAGATTCTGATTTTCTCGTGCGCAAGCAGCTGCTTTCTTTTTCAAGTTTTCAATCTCCTGCTCCAACCCAGCTATCCTAATTGGTTTAAGAAGGCCATTTTAAAATGTCGCAAGAAAAATAATTCTCTTCTTCCATCAGACACAAAGGAGAAGGAGAGAGAACATAAACAAGGAAACAACTTAAATATACAAATGACTAGCTTCCCCCAACTCCCAAAAGAAAAAATGAAAAAGAATGTTATACCTATGAAGAGGCACATGAGTAGGCATCCCAATATAGCTAGATCCAGTTTGTTGCATGCATAGCTGTTCAATATCTTTATGCAATTCATCACGCTCTAAACAAGAAATCACAATACATTAGAGTATACACAATTTTCTCACTTAATAATCAGAAACAGGCTACACCACTGCAAAGAAGCTGGAAAGGTTCAGAACACAAATAAAACATACTTGGATAAGAACGTGAAATAGATTAGCACGAAAGAAGAAGCGTGAGTATTTAACACCATATTTGATTCATGCTTAACTACATAACCATTCTGGAGTCAACAAAACCAGCTCACCAATGAAAAATCCCCTCTATTTTCTAGGAGGGCCTGAATTCAGCCCTTCTTTTGGTCACACTCAATTACTCAACTGAGTCAGTCACCTATTGAATCTTGAACTATTCAAGCTTAGCACCCTATGTGACAGCTGCAAGGCGTTATCTGAAGTGTCTGACTCATACTAATAATATAGTACATCAACAACAGCAAGTTTGCTTCATGCCTATGTGAACCTATTATATTGCCTTATTGAAACTGGTTACATTCAAGATTTGACGAATCCCTCACATCCTCCCCCACTGCCACCTCCTCTTTCCCAAACCTTTAGTCCTTTTTGGGTCACTGTATACCCTAGCATTTGCACTAAATGTTTCATGACTATGTCCCACCAGTTCTGTCTTTTACTAGCATTGAGATCTCAGCAATTTGCTGGCTGCCTATAGTGAAACTGTGTCTCCTCAACCCTTTAACCTGTAATCAAAAGTTTATATCCCTCCTAATTCTATCAGAAAAAAAACTATGTAACATCATTTAGAAACCATAGGAAAGATGTCCTTACTAATGGCATAGAGTACTTATGTCCCCATACATGATTCACCTTTTAAAACATTGAATAATTTTAACAAGCAAGTACACACCACCAATCGACCTCTTTTAGGAGTACTTAAATTTCTATCATAGTTGAAAGGTAAGGACAAACTGCTTTTCTGTAGAGATATAATTGGACAGGCATGATAGATGAGCCTGCAAGGCTCAAGTTTAGTCATGAAAACAACTTCTACTCTTTTCTCAACTTGGTGAGTTGGTATTTAGTAAAAAAAAAAATTATATTTATCAAGAAAGAACATCCCACTCTATGTTAGTCCAATCTGACCTTAAACACACATTCAAATACAAGAATCACAAAAACCATAACTAACAAAGAACAACAGTGATCATACCGCGCTCCAATTCTTTAATCCGAGCACGCAAAGATGCATTATCGTTCAAATTTCCGTCCATGGCTGAAAAAAGAACGGGAAATTTTGACATCCACAACAACGTAAGTAATAAATTCATCAAAATTTTAATCTTCTATGGAAATGGACAAAGGATAACGAAAACAAGATTTTTCGATGAATTAAAGGAAAAATTAAATTAAGGGGTTAAGAAAATAACCTTGAAGGCTCCAATCAATAGAGAACCCTAGAAAGCGAAGAACTGATTGTTGATTTCCCTCTTTTCTTGCCGGAGACGGGACAGATTTGCTTCATTAAAATACTCTTTAACTTCTATTTCTATTTTTGTTGTCTTTCTCCATGATTTTATATAATTTATTTTTCAATGTTTAGGGTATTATCAGAGCCGTTTAAAATTTTATTGGATAATTAACTTGATTATTAGGAAACAACAAATATCATGCTGGCATTGTTTGGAAACAATTTGTCATTTGCTTATACTCCCTCCGTTACTCTACATTAAAAATAGGAGTAGTTGTGTTTAAATTGATTGTCAATTTAAATCATTAATTATTTTTATTTTTAGTAATTAAGTTTAGTTGAAATGTGAAAATTTTTGTTACTATAATTTTTAAAAAGTATAGTCATCTTAGTAGAGTTATAGTAGACAAATTACAGTATTTAAATAATTAATAATTTTAATATTTTATTTGTACTACATATATTAAGACAAATGGAATAACACATATTGGCCTTGCTTGCAGCCTTGCACTGACTGGGACACCAATTAAATTAAGATGAGAAAAATACTTTTAATTTTTTCATGTTCGATTGATCAATACTTCTGAAAAATATAAAAATAATTTTACTTAAAATTGAAAAAAACGACTTCTTAAAAAAAAGCAAATCGAGTTCATACATCCAAGACACTTCATCTTCACTCCTATCTCTACCACCACACCCCTACCTCGATCTCCCATAATCTTTATTAAATTATATCCAAATGATTTTAGGACAATATTTTTTTACTCACATACCAAACACAAAAAAATAAATATGACCTCACTTATTTTTTGTCCTAGATAAATCGAACATACCCATATTGTCAATTCTTTGTTTCATTAGTTCAAATCTTGTGGAAAGAAGTTATATAGGCTACAAATACAACTGGGAGAATTCAGCCCTGTTTCTATGTAATTACAATTCATAAGTCTGAAAACTCTCTAATTTTCCCTTTGAAAGTGCCCTGTTCTGCGTGTGAAGACGGGGTCACGAATATGCTATTTACCGGAAAGGCTTTACTATCACAAACACTGGATTATACATTTCCACAACTATTTACCAAGTTTTCAAGCCAATAAGTAGTTGGCTAAGGATTTGACAAATAACAAACTGGAAGAAAATCCAGCAAAACTCTAGTATTGACCCTCAACTCTGGAATACCCTCATCAAGCGTGTATCATCTGTGCATTTACAGAGAAATAAACAGTAAGAATAGGAATAGGGAATGATTAGTGACACGTCTTTTGTGTTAAACATATTAGAAAGAATATGACATTTACAGCACAGCGACAAACTGCAAACTACCTTGCTAACAATGGAAAAGACTTACCGCTGGATACGTAGTACTAACTGCCTAATCAACCAAAAAGACATCATGATACAAATTTACATTCACAAGAACAGGCATTGAAGAGGAATGGCATAAACTTACACATAAAGATGCTTGTGGGTCTATATTTTTGAAATGGGAGAACTTTGAACCATTATGCTATTAAGTCATTCCAGCTCTTCAATTGATAAACTTATACCATAAATGGATCAAACTAGATATACTAATAGAAAATTCAGCAGCAAAACCCATCAAAACTTAGAGAAATACATCTGAGCAAAGCTGAAGAGAAAATATATGAAAAGGTAACACAAGTTCATTGAGGGATCTTGAGTCCTAGAAATTGACTAAAAGATACCAGTGGACAAAAGAAAAATAGGAAAAGAAGGAAAGGAGAAAGGGACTGGTCGAATGGCAGATGCAATCAAGAAAAAAGCAAGTAATGATCTGATATTGTACAAATATCTTACCATCCTTGGGGTGCTTCTCCCTTGTAGAGCCTTCATTGCAGCTTCTGCAAAGGCTTGTGCAGCTTCGGCATCAACCTCAGCAGCATCAGCCTCTCTAGCAGCATCCTCAGCTTCTGCTATGGCTACTTCTGCTTCTGCAACAGCTTGTGCAGCAGCTTCTGCTGCCTCTTGAGGTGTCATACTCCTCATCTTAGTTAACTCTAAATCTACTTGAGCCTTAGTGAGTATGTTTATGTCATCCTGATCAACCCTAGAGGAGATCCTCTGCCTGCTTTCCAAGACAGGAACAGAAGGAATTCTTCGGTCAGTCAATAATACCGGCATTGGTGCTATTCTATACTTTCGCTTCATCTGCAAGAGAAAATGACATCCTTAATATCATAATCAGCATGAGTCTTAACTACTGGCCATCATTCATGATATTCTACACCTCCACTACATCTGCAAAAGAAAAAGACATCCTTGATATGATTCATGAATTTGAATCCGCCAGTTCGTATTTGCTTAACAGTCAAAGCTAAGGGCGGATAAGCAACACATGAAGTACGAATTCCATAACTGAATATCACCTTGATAAGTCTCCCAGTAGCAATTAAATACTTCAGTTTCGCCGAAAGTAGCCTTTTAAAGTTTGTAGGTGCCCAATATTGATCCTACAAGATATAAAAAGTATTGAGTATAATAGACTGATATTTGTAGCCATTATAACTTAGACAGGAACAGAAATTAGATGAATCTTGACCCCATGCAGTATCTAAAGTTTATCACATAGCACCTTACTTTGGAAGCCATATCTTAATGTAGAGAACTAAGATCAAACACATAGTAGAAAATAGTCAATATAGCACCATCATATTAATTTTACGATTTTAGAAGGTAGAGTTCATACTGAACAGGACGCTAAACCATGACCCATTGATACTTAAAAAAGTATTTGACAAAATTAGACTCCTACAATCTTATGCAGTTGATCTACTGTTGTGAACGCCAATGTTAGATGCTTACAAAACTTGTGTCCCTCACACATTAAAAAATAAACAACTGTACAAAAAAGAACTAAAATCTAGAATAAAAGAGTTCCAGAAGAACTCAAACTTGAATTAGCAACAAGCACCAACAGCAAACCCCATTCAGAATGTTATTGATAGCATGACAAGCAAGACTTCAAAATTCCAAAATGTGTTAGAGGCCCTAAGAAAGAATATTGTGCAATTTAATGAAGCAATACAGCTCTAACGTGCTTAACTTTTCAGACAATTAAGCTCAACAAGAAGATGAGTACCTCTATATATGTTGCTATAGTAGTCTTGTTGGAACCACCCGGCTCCTTCAAGTTGCTTATAGCCTCCATTATAAGATTATCCAATCTATAATAGTAGTAAAGCAGCAACACTTAGAGATAGTTGTCCTTCCAGCAAAAAGTAAGACCAAATAATGGAACATAACAAACTTATGAGTTATGACAAAGCTAGGATTATTTTTATCCATCTACCATCATCAGAATGTTAAAAACTAAACAAGAATTATTACTTGGAAATAATATGTATAGAATATGAAATAGTTACAACTATTGAAGTATGAGATCATGCAGAAGCCAATATTTAACTAAATCCGCGAGCACAAGCAATTGTACAAGGCTAAAACTTTAATCATGCTGTAAAAATAATGAGCAAGGTTTAACCTTATGATAGATCTTTTTGACCCACCAATCTGTGGAGAATCACTAGTAGTAGCTAGCCTTGCTTCAGCCATTTCCTCATCACTTTTAGCCTCAGTGGAGACAGCTAAAGACCTCTTATCTTGTTTACGGGCTTGATTCATTCTTTTGAGAGCCAACCTTGCTTTCTCTCTAGAACCATAGCCGTTTGCCATCACACTCATGTTCCTCCACTTGTCCTGAACAGAAACAAAGACAAATTAACAAATCAAGCATAAATACATATCTAAGTGAAAAAAAAGAAGCTATGTGACCTTCATCAATTCAAATGACACAAAAACTTCCTCTCAGCAAAAGAGAATTTTATACTAAAAGAAATGGAAAAATGGAAATTCTACCTTTAGATCTACATTTGAACGTGAGGACAACACTCTGCTAAATTCTGGATCCTTGAGGATCGTCCGCCATTTGCCTGGTCCATGCTTACGGACCCCAGATTTAAGAGCAGCTTCTTCGTCTGGAGTCCACTTCTGTTTAGGTGCACCCATCCAAGTATTAAAAAGTTATCCTTCAAACAACCTAATCAGAAAACCATAAATATGTGTCAAAAACTCAGAAGAAGATGATGGACAGCAAATAAGATGTACAATTAGAATTATGTATCTGGATAAGCTACATAACTTCACATGATCAACATTAATCTATTCATAAAACGACAACGAATAGTACAAAATATGCTAAACTGCCTTTAAAGCAATATGCAATATCTTATATTTGACTCACCTAATTTTATGCACAGAGCTATTGTTCAAGAGTCATAAGTCTCATGACTACTTCCAACAGACATTGGCAATGACATTCCACGAAGGGGTTAATTTATAATAAAATTCCAGAGATGCAGAAATATAATTCAAGGAACAATATCATCAAGTCTTCTAAAAGTTCTCCAAGTTCTTTGTCAACGTAAATCATTCATCTTATGTTTGTGCATTGCTCTTGATACCTCAAGCTAATTCCTTTTGTAAAGGCTTGAAAAATCCTAGGATAGCTTTAAAACATGTATAGGCAAACAAATAAACCTGGCCTATAAAATAGTAGAACCATTTCAACAGAGGAATTTGAGCCAAAATTAGCACTGTCTTAATCACACAGCATTCCCCTATGCTTTCCTAACTTTCAAAAGATATAACATATACAATCTTTAATCTGGATCACAAAAATGAATTCAAGAAAATCTCAACGAAATGTAGTTCATGAATTAGGCATGACAAACCATGTATGGATTATGGAAACACAAAGAACACTTGGTATTCATCAAACATCACCTTTAAGCCAAACTATGGAAAATCACAAACATAGAAGAGGATAAATTTTCATAAATGCATCAATTCTTAGCTGAATTATGGAAACTCACAAATCGAAACATTAAGTTTAGCCAATAAATCAACGAGATGATAAATTTACATAACAAGGTGAATAATGTAAAATAGCACAAATCGAAAACCCTAGTTTTGTCAAATTAAATTAAGAATTGTGAGAAAGAAACTTACAATTCAATTAGAAAAATTGATCGAGAGAGAGGAAATGGAAGAACAGAAGGAGATCGAAATTACCAAAGAGAAAGAACAATAAAAGCCTAAGAATTTAAATATCCCTTTTTATATACTTTCCGTCATAAATTTCTGCTAGACGGAATGCCTTTTCTCTGGAAAAAAATAAAAAGGAGTAATATATTTGGTCCCACGATTAATAAACTTTGATTTGATCCGTGTGATATTAGATTAAGCAAATTTGTCCTTTAATTAAGGAAAAAAGTCTAAAATATCTTTGAATTATTGAAAATACAGAATTGTCCTTTATCCACATATTAACTCCTAATTATTTTTATCATTCGCTTGTGGATTTAATATTGATCATCTTTCTAACAGAATATTATTTAAATAATATTTTAAACAAGTGATGCTCATCTACTTGTTACAATTTAATTATTTAAAATTAATTATAAACCTACCTATTACGAAATTGACCTCGTCAAAATTAACTTAGTCCGCCCCAAATTAACCCTGCCCATTGAACAATAGCACTTCATGTTGTTCAAAAAACGTGAATATCACTTCATCTTGTTCAGTTTTCTCCCACCATAAAATAATTGATATTTAGGTCTTTTTCCACTCACAAAAATATTGTTCTTCATCTTCTTCTCTTCTTTTCACAAAACAAGATATGGGGCGGGTTAGAGTTGACTAGGAGCGGGTTGATTTGGTAATAGGTGGCTTTATAATTAAATTGTAACTAATATATGGTCGTCATATATTTTAAAAAATCATTTTGTTAGAAAAGTAGTCAATATTGAACTCAAAAGTGGATGACAGGAATATTTAGGAGTCAATAGATGAATGAAGGACAATTTTGTATCATTTCTAATAATTTAAAGACATTTTAGATCCTTTTCTGTTTAATTAATTAAAATGTGTACTTTTTAAAATATATGTAAAAATTATCTTATTGTTTAATATGAAGTAATAGTACAAATTTAACATAAACATCTATAGGGGCAATTAAATAGTTGAGCGGTTTATATTTGTAGTAAAATTATGGCTAGTTAAGAGTTAAAAGTTTATAAATACCTATTTCAACTAATTAAAAATTAAACGAATTTAATCAAATAACATAAAGACCAAAATTTACCGCTCTTCTTTTTTCACAACTCAATTTCTTTTTTAGCTTCATAGACTACGGTTTCCAAATTTTGCATCATATTTTCCCCAAATTATTCGTTGTTATATCGAGATGTGCAAAAGTATTTGCATTTTTTCCTTTCTATTCTTATTTAATATTTTGGTTTCTTCATTTTTGTTGGACTCATTTTTATTACTGATATTTTTTGACAATAAAAATGCATTCTTTAAAAATAAATCATTAATTAGGTATAAATATTTAATTACGAACTCAATAATACAATGAGCTATAAGTTCATGATAATCAACTCCAGAAATCATAAATTTTAAATTCTGACTTCACCTTTATACATATAATACTCATTCTCTCTTAAAATATAATGTACATAACCTTCGATATAATTTAATTTGGTGAATAGATACACTTGAATTATTAAGACAAATGAAAATCATGTATTCTCAAATGGATGTCCATAGTATAATGTTTATAAAGGTCAAGACATAACAAAAATGAAAAAGGTAGATCCTCGGATTTGCAGAAGATCATTAGTGAATCGATGTCATTATCCTCCAGAACAATCTTAGCTTATTGTCAAAAGCATGCATCTAAAAGGCAGCAGCAGCAAACCGCAGCCACACTGCAAAAACATTAATAAACCATAAAGATTAATTTTCTCTATGAGAGAAATGTGATATGTATTTTTGGCAATAATCTTATAAAAGAACTTTTAATATCTAAAATCACATGAACAATGTTCAAATACAAAAAAAAAAACTCAAATCATGATGATATCAATCTTCGCGAGAAAAATATATTGGATACGTAAATCTGATCAAAACTAATGTTTAATTTAAATCATCTTATATTATTATACATGCATGAACATGCATGTATAAGATATATAAGAATTAATATGAGGTGGGGGTGGGGGGTTTCATACCAGCCCGTCAGGACACCGGTGGTGGCTGAGCTACTTTGAGGTGGCGGAGCGGCATATTGAGGGGCACCGTATGGCGGAGGCGGATAGCCTTGCGGAGGATAACCTTGCGGAGGATAACCTTGCGGAGGATAACCTTGCGGATGGTAACCTTGCGGAGGGTAACCTTGAGGGGGATAACCTGGTGGAGGGTATCCATTTGCATCTTTTGATGGATATCCTAATTAATTATTCGAACAATTGTCAAAATAAATCAAACTCGTATCACATAAGATCTAATTCCATAGAGAAATTAAACAATAAAGAAATATTTTGTTACCTTGAGGGGGAGGTACACCAACAGGAGGAGGTTGATTATAATAACTCATGATTAATTAATTAGATATATATATATATATATATATATATATATATATATATATTCTTGAAATAATATAAGATAGATATGGATTCAAATTGAATGATTTTCTTTCATTTGAAACTTTGAGATAAATTTGTTGATCATCTTTTCATGTTTTTCTCCATGGTTAATTTGTTGAATAGATAGAGAAAATTATCAATGTGCTTTTTTTTTTGGGTGTGGAAACCAATTACTCCTTGCCGTGGTCAGATTACTATGTTGTCCTTTTTAATTCTCTAGAAAATTAATTTTCTTTTAGTAAAAACAAAGATTTAAAACACATGTATTATAAATAAAACTAATTACTTTTCAGTTAATCAAGAAAATGTAACGTTATTTCTCTATTCAAACGACACTAAACACCACGAGATTCTAGGATCCATCTTTTTTTTAGAAAAAAAAATGTACAAACATTCAAAATAATTCAATTTCTATGATATTACGATTAGTCGTGTATTTATGTATGATATTGTTATTCTTCGTCTCATATGTGCTACTTTTATTACATTTATATATTATCTTTTGTTTTCCACTTTATATCTCATATCTTCTGTTTTTTGGGGTCTATCTCTGTGAGATAGTGATAAGATCTGCGTATATTTTACCATCCGCAGACCTCACTTGTGAGATTCCACCGAGTATATTATTCCATTCAATTAACTTTACTTCGGAGTAAAACACAGTTGATTTGAAATTGAGACAAAAAAAATTAATAATGATAAGATGATTGTGTAAATTTTTTTAGCATGTGATGGAAAGTCAATTACTAGTATCTTTCTCGTATATATTAACTTAAAATCATTATAAAAATCATAAACTTAATAAATCCTACATCATTACTATATATAAATAAATAAGTTTCTTACAGCATGCGATCATCAAAATGACATATTTATATTCTAGAAAGACAAAAAAAAAATGCTACATGCTACAATGAGATGGTAAAAATATTACTCCTACTAGTATATGTTAATTAAGTTAAATCCATTTGTGGAGTTGGAGTATTAGTTAGGCTTATCCTTTAACACAATTTCTTGGAGTAGCTAGCTCACTTTTATAGAATAAAGAGATAGAATATGTACATCAATTTCTAAAAGATGGTAGTTGGCTTTTAGTCTCAACAATTTCTAACTAACTATATCTATCCTTTTTTATTCTTGTCTTTCAATGCAAATGAATTATAGCTAGTATTAGTAAAATACATTGCTTTACACTTTTGCATATTGCATATATATATGTATGTAAAAAAATTACTAAGAGCTTAGTGACACATATAAGCTGAGTGGTAGAGAGATGACAGTAACAGTGAAAGATGAATTGGTGCCTCACCCAGTGAAAGATCAACTTCCTGGAGTTGATTATTGTATTAACAGCAATCCTTCTTGGGGTAAGTTAAATTTATTTCTCTGTAAACATACATAACTTGAGATTTTCAACACATAAAAGTCAGTTTAGGGTGTGTTCACTACAGAGAAGAATGTTTTTTCTGTATTTTTCATTACTTATTATCATATGTTTGGTACGTGAATTAAAAATATTATCCTAAAAGAAGTTAAATGTATTATAGATGCATTTTATGGACGGCAGGGTGAGGGTAGTGTGGGGTGTGCTGGAGTCAGGAAGGATACAAATAATGTGGAATGTCAATTGTAGAACTTGTTTACCTATAATTTTACTAGGGAAGTCATATTCCTGATTTTTAAATAGAAGATAATTTTTCAAGAATTTGACAAGTCGAACATGGAAAAATTGGAAAATATTTTCTAATGTTTTGTTTTCCTCCATACTGAACACAACCTTTTTGACTCTTTTTAGGAAAAGTTGTAAGTAGGAATAGGATGATTTTGAAGTGACAAAAGTTAGTAAGCTGATTTGGGATGCCTAATTGGCTTTCCAATCAGTTTAATGAGTTTACTGTCGTTTGTTACTTTGAATTCTAAATAACTATTAGTTGAGTAATCATATGAGAAATCAATTCAATTCCGAGTCTATATTGCGAAATTTTTAATTGGTTCACTCATCACCAGAAAAATGAGATGTTCCGTTGAGATATTTTTTATTCTCAATGCTACTTCACCAAGCCTGTGAGTTCCTACTTGTTTGATCCCAAAATTTATATTACAAAATTAACACAACTAATGCTCTTACATAATGTACTATTGTCTGCTTGGAGGGACCTGGAAATGGAAGATAAATACTGATTTTTCTACTTTAAATTATGCAGCTGAGACCATTATATTGGGTTTTCAACACTATTTAGTAATGCTTGGCACTTCTGTCATCATAACTACCATCATTGTCCCTCAAATGGGTGGTGGCAACGTAAGTATTTTTCTATGTTTATCTTCATTATCAACTCCAATCAAAGATTTATATGCCAATAGAAAATATTGTAAACTTCAAGTAGTACTTTTTTAATTTTATGGCTTTTTGTGTATAATATCAGTATGAGAGGACCTTAACTGAAGCAATTGGTTTAAGAGAATTCTTATAGTTGACCTCAACTTTCTTCAGATTGAGGCATAATCCTAGTAGTAGTAGTTGTTGTATCTTTGTTATCAATTGTATGAAGTGTAGTACAGCCTATTCTATTTGACTCTTAAATAGTCGGGGCTTTGTTATACTTACAACAGTTTAATCTTCCAGGTGGAGAAAGCTCAAGTGATACAAACTTTGCTCTTTGTTGCGGGAGTGAATACTCTATTGCAATCTTGGTTTGGAACTCGGCTTCCTGTAGTGATAGGTGGATCATTCAGATTCATAATTCCAGCTGTTTTTATTGCATTATCCAATAGATACAATACATACATTGACCCTCGTGAGGTTGGAGTAATCGGATTTCTTGCTTCATTTTTGTGCTTTTGTGCATTACTCTAGCCCAAAAAATAAAATCTTTTCTGATGATAACAGCATTAGTGATTTTCTTTTATACTTGTGATCATTTCTTCAGAGGTTTAAACAATCAATGAGAAGTATGCAGGGTGCTCTGATGATTGCATCCATTCTTCCAATATTATTCGGCTTTCTTGGAGTTTGGCGGATTGTTACAAGGTCGTGACCATTTTGAAGGATTATATTATTTGCAACATTAAGTTAGTAGTTATTGTATAGAAAAGGATGTTTGAGTGCAGTTGTTTGACAATGTAGGTTCCTGTGTCCGCTTTCTAAGGCTCCACTGGTGTTGCTTGTTGGCATTGGTCTATATGAGCAAGGTTTTCCACTTGTAAGAAGTTTGGCTGATGCTTACTATTTCTTCAGTTCCATTTCACATGACTCTCTTTGCTTTACTAGTTTAGCTTGTTTTAGAAAACAAAATGACACCGTTCTATATTTGGAAACATATCTTTAAACTTTCAATTTTAGCCTTAATAACATGCGCTTATACCTTATAGTCAAAGGAACACCAAAACATGTTTAAGACCACAATTATAGGGGTGCTTTTGGCATGTGCACAATGTTCTTTTTTCTTTCTTAAACTTCGTGTCCAATCAAATATGGAGTAACTTATTGTGACTGATATAATGTAAGATGTTGGTACTATCATAAAGTACATGTAGCCATGATGAACTTGTCTTTCAGAACTACGAGGATTGTCCAATGGAGCTTCTATATCATTTGAGAAAACATTCATCCTAACACTGAAAATTTGGAACTGCATCGGTTTAAATTACAGTACTTAAAGTAAATCACTTTGGTAAATCCGGTTTATCACCACTCCGAATGAGCCAGGAATAGAAGCCTAAAATTAGTCTTAAACATATCTTTATTTCCATTGTTTCCTTTTTACATTGGTTTATTGAATTTTAATTTATTTCTATTGGTTGATGGCAGCTGGGAGAATGTGTTGAAATTGGACTTCCAGAGTTAGCTCTACTCATATTGTTGTCACAAGTAAGCCTTATTCTTAATAGTTATCACGTTCAGTCTAGAGATGCATGTGTTATGTGCACCTGTTAATGTTCGTAATCACTGAGATTGGATATAAATTCCCTTAACAAATTGCAAAAACATGACAGTAGGGCCTTGTTTATATTAAGCAGGATTTCTTTGCTTAGTGGAGGAATGGATATGGAGATAATTTGTGGTGATATTAGTTTTTCCTTTTTCTTTCTGGTCTTCTGATATGTGCTTAATGAATGTTTGTGCAGTTCATTCCTCATATGTGGAAATTAAAGCAACCCATATTTGAGAGATTTGCTGTCCTGTTATCAGTTGGAATAGTGTGGGCATTCGCAGCCCTTCTCACAGTAGCAGGTGCATACAAGAACAGACCCCTACAGACTCAGTTCAGTTGCCGAGTTGATCGCTCTGGGCTTGTTAGTGGAGCTTCATGGTGTGTACACACTTCAAAAAAGTGACAAATGTCTGGAAGCTAAAGAATATGTGATTTAATAATTTAATGTTAGATTGATTCTATTTTTTCTGCTTCAACTCTCAAGAACTCGTTTTTTGAAATGCAGGATAAGATTTCCTTATCCATTGCAATGGGGTATTCCCAATGTTGATGCTGGACAAGTCTTTCTGATGATGGCTGCAGTTTTCGTGTCTCTCATTGAGGTTTATATCTTGTTGCCAATGTTTAGTCTAATATTTTGGATTTAGTTACTGACTTGATCCGGGTTCCTCTCGCGCTAGTAAAACTTATCATAAAATTAGCATCTTAATTCCAAGAACTGCTCTGTGACTATTTTGTAAACTGTGAGATACTAATACTGAAAGCTTTAGTTGACTAACATTGTGAATTTTTTAGCCTGGTGTTGATACTGTCCTTCTGAAGAGCATTTTTCCTACTCTTTTGACAGTCTACTGGAGGATTTATTGCAGCTGCAAGATATGGGAGCGCAACATTTTGCCCAGCTTCCGTACTGAGCCGTGGTGCTGGATGGCTGGTAAGTAAATTTACCATATCAACATTCTCTCTAACTACACGGTCTTTCTTTGATCTATAGTTCTCCTTTTGTTGGTGTCCAGGGATTAAGTACGTTGATCAATGGTTTATGGGGAACTCCCAGTGGATCTACTGTATCAGTGTAGGTCATCTATCTTACCACAGAAAATGCTTAAAGTGGGATATTTTAGTTTGTTCTATTCCTCATACTAAATTCAAAATCAAGGGCACTAGGAAGTTAGCAAAAAGCATGGCTAATTTGTGAGGACTCTAACAGTTAACATTTTCAAGAATGTTGTTGTCTCTTGATATCTCCGCACCAACCATCTTTAAAGAAAATGCATGTGCAGATACCTTCTTATTACCTGACTATGCATCGCTAATGCTTTTCTTTTATGAACTATGAAGTGAAAATGTAGGTCTTTTAGCACTGACACAAGTCGGAAGCAGAAGAGTAATTCAAATTTCTGCTGTATTTATGCTTTTCTTTTCTGTGTTAGGTGAGACTCATCGTATTATATAGCTTATTTTGCTATTTGCTTGTGTGTTTATTGTTTTGAAATGAATGACTCAATCTCTTCTCTCGCGTGATGAATGTTGGGACTAATGGCTGCACCTCTTTTTGATCACAAACAGGAAAATTTGGAGCTATTCTTGCTTCAATACCTCTGCCGATCATTGGAGCTTTATATTGCGTCTTGTTTGCCCTCATGTGTAAGTGATGTCTCTCATTTTTTAAGAACATGCAATTTCTAGTTTTGAATTAGTCCAGTTATCTGAATTCTCATTTTCCCTATATAAAGTATTTGATATGTTGTGTTTATTGGATGAGGCAGCTGCTGCAGGTTTTGATTTACTACAGTTCTGCAACCTGAACAGCTATAGGACTAAGTTTATATTAGGCTTCTCAATCTACATGGGCCTTTCTGTGCCACAATACTTCAATGGCTATGTCATAACCACTGGTAGCAGTCCTGTTCGATCTGGCTCAGCCACGGTTAGTACATACATCAATATCACAATTTACACTCCTTTAGTAGCATTTCTATTTTGTATGACTTGACATTTCTGGCATCACGGAATTGAACAAAAACTTATTTACCCTTTATCCTATGCGCAGTTTGACCGGATTATGCAAGTGATTTTCACATCCCCCGCCACAGTGGCAGGAGTTATAGCTTACTTGTTAGACATCACTCTGGCGCGCAGGCATCCTTTAACCAGGAAAGACAGTGGAAGACATTGGTGGGCTAAGTTCAAGTACTTTGGACGAGATCCTCGGAGTGAAGAGTTTTACTCTCTCCCTTATGGACTCTCCAAGTACTTTCCTTCAGTATGACACATTGATGTATGGAAAATTCGTCGAAATACTCAGAACAAAGAAGAAATGAAAGAAGTACGACATTTGATTTGTATTGAGAAATGAGAATTATTGAGAGCAATTATTTTTAGTATAAAAGTGATGTACATTATCTGGTGCTGTAATTGGATAATATGCTCATATTTCAAGCAGAATACATAGTTTTCAACTGATTTAACGACTCCATGCATGTTTATAATCATAGAAGTTGTTTTATTTTTTCTAATTTAGTTGTTCGAGTTTGTTGAAATGTTGTCAACCATACTGCCCAAAGACTAGTTCCAAAAGAGGCTACATTCTTAGTGTCACGAGTTGTAAAGAGATTACAATTCAAACTATAGTGACACAATTGAGGTATGGGGAGGTAGCCTGTACGCAACTTTAACCTTTTATCTTCGAAAGATCATTTTTGATAGGTCTTTCGGCTCAAGTAAAGCATATGAGTCCAAATATAATGGCCTCCTTTGTCAATTGTGAAATGATTGATTACACACATATAATTGCATTAGAGAAAATTGGGCTTGATTAGAAGTGGTGAACTATTTGGACTTGGAGATGGGCCTGCCATTAACATGTGAAGGTGGGCTTCATATCCAAGGTCCATTCTCTTTTTTCTCTTTTTTCATAACATGATTAACTTCCGTTTCAACAGTGTCCCCAAAGTCCACAACATTTTATATAACAATAAGTATTAATCTTTATTGTCAAGCTTGTAAAATATTTATCTTTTATCCAATTTCTTACCAAGTAAAATTTACATGAGTAAACAAGTTAACATATTAGAACAGTTTCACTTTGAATGAAAATAAGAATTTATGAAATTTTGTAGCTATATAAATAGTAAATTGTGGATAATAAGACAAAAAAATCAAGGCATTATTAACAAAAAAAGAAAAAAAGTAATGGTGGGCTTTGCAAATCAAATAAAAGCCCAGAGGTGTGTCCGTACGGAGTACTCCGCTAAACGACAACTTGTGGATCTTTTAAGATCACATTTGGGTATTATGTTTTGGGTCCCATTTCCCTCCACGTGGCGCCAAAATCCTATCAAACTATTTTTTCATTTTTAGTATTAATTAATTACTCTCCCATTTTAATTTAATGGTAATAATAAAAAGATTATAGAACCAATTATTGGAATGGGGATAGCCGCATCTTTTTTTTTTCAATCATTTCATTTTATTTTATTATTATCCAATAAATAGAAGATATTCTTCTTCTATTTTTTTTTAATTTTATATGTCAATAAGGAAAAATTGAATGTGTCCTTTTGTCAAGTATTAGAAGAGTTTGATGGAAAAACAGCATTACGGATTTTTAATTACGCCGTTTAAATATCTATTTTATTGCATCGCCTTTCTCACCTTTTAAAGTAATTAAATACTTTTACATAAATATTCGTGTGTTTTGGTAGTGAAATAAGAAAATCCTTTAAGAAAACATCCTTAGTTAAACAATTTTTACAAAATAATTGTTTGAAAATACTTTTCTTCCTTTCAAAATAATATTATAATATTGTCACGTAGGGAAAAAATTGCACAATAAAGTTGGCATATTGCCATTTTTAGGTAAAGCAAGATAATTTTTTTATGGAAAGAGAGGAATTTTAAGATAGTGTGGTTGAATCTAAGATAACATAAAGTTTCTAATTAAGAAGTCGTTTGTTTCAAAATCAGATTATGTTAAGATTATAACTTGAATTTTTTTTATTTCATACCTGATTTCATGATTGTATATTAATCCCTTCAACATCCAAACATATAATAGATTGAATCCCAATTTTTCTATGGAGAAAAGTGTATTAATAGCTCCAACCAAGCAGCATGTAGAAGAATAAAAACAAAATACAAAAGAAGGATATTTTTTTCTCTTTGTAATTGCTAATATGATTGAAGATTCTAAAAACAAAGATTAAACAAAAAAGGAGAATAAAGTTTTTTCTGTTTATAATTGCTAGAATGATTAAAGACAAAGGTCAATGATTTATTTGATTTGACCTCCACCAAACCCCACACCATCAAAAGATTGACATTTATAGTACTATAACAAAAAGAAAATACATTTAATTAACAAGGTAGATTGAGAAAGGGCTTAATTGAAAGAATGGTGGAAATAAATGGGACCCAAGTATAATAAAAACAAACATTTGTCAAATTATAAATAAATATTGAAGGCCCATATATGAGCTGGATTGGACACAGGGTATTGGCACCTTTCTAATGAATGCCCCTCTGCCCCCCTTCACAATTATTTCATCTTCAATGTCCCTTTGCTACTTGCACCTCCTACTTCTGCATATTACTCAACACATTTCTTAATTAATTCTTTGGATTTTACTATCATCTCATATTCTCGATCTCAAGTTAGGATTAAAAAAAGCATATTCTCTTAATACAAATATCATTTGGGACGTATTCACTTAGATACGCATGACGTGAGATGAATTTAAAAGGAGAACAATGACAACTTGTATGATACTGAGGCGTAACAATTATTATATCAGCATAGAAATTTAGATTCTTTTTTTAAATTAGTGTTGAAGGTTGAGTGTCAATATATGTTGATGAGTGATCCAAGGGGAAGAGCACATGATTTTGGGGCAGTGAGAGTTTAATCTATGTTTGACTAAATCCTCCTAATATAAAGCTAATAAGCATTTGGCTAAGTACTGAGTACACTGCTTGCTTGCTGCACCTAAATATCAGTATTTCATGTGACCATTCTTATTCTTCTGCTCATGTGCTCATACTTTGCACCATTCCCTATAACTTCTTTCATGTGTCTCTTCTACCTTCTTCCTTTTTTAGTTTTTCGCTTATTTTTTAAATAACGTTTACATCGGTTTGCATGCACTTTGATAATTTTATCAAATATTTACTACTTCTCATCTTTTTTATCCGATGGTGAGTAGATCTCTAGCTTCTCGCTCTTTTGAATTTTAATAAATGGATTAGGATTTATGTCAAACCTTGATAAATATAATTTAATTTTTTGAAAAAAAATAGTAAAAAAAACTCAATTTGAACAAGTGAACATTGGAATGAGCAATAGAAAGCACACTCAACTTAATTAACAGCATATATATATGAGTATATTTAAACAAGGCAAGATTAAAGATTGAAGTGTGTGCGCACGTGCATACATGTGTGTATATCTGTTGGAAGCTCCCAAATAGGTCATATGCACACGTGCATACATGTGTGTGTGAATCCGTGTTAAAATAAAATGAGCTCATCCGAATACCATGATGTTAAAAATTTACTCGTATTTGATATTTATAAAATTTATATTTAATATACATTTTTATATGTTAATATGGGTAAATTGACTTAAGTCATTTCCACTTACCCCTCCTCTAATTTTCGATCTAAGAGTTCAGATTAAATTAGTTAATATATTATTACTATTATAGTACTAAAGTGCAAACATAGAGTTTTCTTGGAGATAAAACCAAAGTTAACAGACATAATCTGATGTCTCAAGCATTCCACGTCAGATTCTTGTCTGAGCATATGGCCATTTGAACTTTTTAACATAATGTTTTTTTTAATACTAAATATATACTCACTTGATTCAAGTCCCACTTGGTTTTTAAAACTAAGTACTATTACAAAGTTTATTACTTTTTCTGGCAAAAGAGTTGGAGCACGATACATTTTTAGCAAAAACTAGTCAAATGTTGTACCTTAATTTTGACTGGATTTGCTGACTAAACTGACTTGGCTAATTTTATTTTATCTAAACTGACCTCTCCAATGGATCCAAATTCCTATATATATTTTTTACCTAAATATCGCGTGTCTAAAGTTATTTGAGATATTATTTTTTTGTGAGTAGGTGCTCTCCTTAGTATAATCCACAAAAAAACTAATATGTACCCTTTCTCAATTGAACTTATAGTTGCTAATTACTAAGATATTTCATCTAACGTTTTGACAAGAGTTTATCTCCGGCCTTAAATGACTGATATCGAATAGAGGTAGATTTGAGATTTTTAGTCAATAAATGCACTTATACTCATATATATATATAAAAAATCTTTATCGTAAATCTAAAATATTTGATATATTTGTATTCGCTGCTTTAGATGTAATACCCCATGATATTAGTGGAGAAACCACGTGCAACCAATGAAGGGATGACAATGGAATTCCCTTCACTAAGAATTTACACTTCTTATGTCATGACGACTTGCAAATTTGAAAATTTTTAATCGATTTTGCTACAAATCTTAATTATCGATAAATAAATGTTTCAAGAATAATAGTGTGATATATGTCAACTTCAACTTCGAATGACTAATTTAATTTTCAATAATAGGAAGAAGAAATTAATTAAAAGGGTAGAGGTGTCCCAAATATTGAGGAAGATTGAAAAGTGTACCTTCTCTTCTGTTTTAAAACGTACTCAGTGCCTCGCTGTCCAGCATGTGATAACGTTGTGGCTCCGTTCCCATCCATTCCATCAATTTCTTCCCTAACAAATACCCCCCCCCCCCCCCAACCCCAATTGAGATGGGTTGGATAAGTTGAACCCATCATTTTTGACACGGAATATAATATCTTCGATGATGACTGAAGACGGGGATGATAAGGATGGATTGACGTAAGACTGACAGATTTTTAGGCTGATATGCTTTTGAAAATGAGGTGCACAATACGTGTCATGAGCTTGGATCGTGACACAAAACAAAAATGAATATATGCATGTGAAAAATCAGTAATTTCGAAAGTGCATTGAATATAGTATGAATCTTAAACGTTAAATCTATAGTGTTTGAATTCTGAATTCGTGTATTGTACACCTCTTTGTCAAGGTCCAACTGTCATTTAGTGATTCATGATTCATATAAAGATGGGAGAATGGAGTGCTTGAGTACAAAACAGGTGTAGGATTTCATCCTTGATTCTCTTTTGGTCTTTTCCTATCTCCACTCTCATTTTGGCCTTTTCCTCATAATAAAAACCCCACACTTTAGTAAAAAGGACTAAATAGATAGAGTTAAAGAGGGATGTGTCACATATTTCTTGGACTATTTAGCAACAACAAGGGGTGTCACTACTCACTACTAACAATACTTGTCTAGTGCTTTGCTCATCATTCCCAAAAAACAAAAAACAAAAAAAACTTGCCATCTGGTTTTTCTTGAAATTATTTTTGGACATACAAAAAAATCAGAATGGATTATGGAATGGTGGCAGCTGATTCAGAATGCAGTAGTGGATGTGAGTCTGGTTGGACTTTATACTTAGAAAATTCTTTCTTACCTTCTTGTAAAGCTGAAAAGAGTTTAAAGCAAAAACAGGAAGAAACAGAGGAGGAGGAAGAAGAAGAAGATTTGTCAATGGTTTCTGATGCATCTTCAGGACCTCCAAATTTTCATCAAGAAGAAGAATATGGACACAACATTATTAATGGTAGTCATTATTATGCACCAATTAGTAATCCAAAGAGGCACAAAGCTAAGGATAAGAAACAAAAACAGCTTTCTGTACTGGATGATACAGCTAGTTCACCTATCTTTGATTTCTCCAATGTAAGTTCTTTTCTTTTTTTCCCTAAACATACATTTATGCTTGCATTAATTCAAGAAATGTGACATATTTTACCCATTGTTTGTTACAGAACAATTTCAGTAGTATCAACAAGAACACAAAGTCAGTGGAAAATGTATTGGATTTTTCACAAGGTTACTCTACAACACACTTTCAGGTACTTCAAACCAATTTGTGCATGTATTTCTACTTGTGATTTTGATTAACTTCTCTTTTTTTTTTTTTACTAAAATCTTTGAAAAAAGGTACTAAAATTTATTTAATACAGGGGAGATCTGCATACCAGGAACACTATGGTTATTTCCAGTCATCTCTGCTACCTGGAAACAAATTGCAAGAAAATCAGTAAGTTTTTTTCTTTTTTACTCTTATTTTACTGTCAATCAAGAGTAGTCAGTAAAGTCGCGTTGTGAGATGCTTTGTGCATCAGACTGTTCTTTTATTTTACTCACAATAAATTATTTTGATGATTCAACTAACATTTTTTTTAAATTTGTTCTTTCATAGATGGTTTGAAGAGAAGAGGTGGGGATAACTGCTATCAGTTTTTTTCTACAAAAAATAAAGAAATGCTGATGCTAAATTTCTGCCAAGTGAATGTTTAGAAAGTGAGAAGAAGTTAAATTTATCCAAGCAAAAGGAATTGGATCTCTAAAGGGATTCTTGTTCCTTTTCTTTTTCTGTTTTTTTTTTTTTGATTTTCTTTTAGCTGTCAATGCATTGGGAAGCAGCTTTAAGAAAAAAAAAAGGGAATTCATTTCCTCTCTAGTTATCTTGTTGTCAATGAATAGTAGCTACATTTTAGTTCTTGTTGAGCATCTTGTTTCTTTTTATCTTTTAGTCTCTAATCATTCGATATTCGAAAATTACTAATATAATTAATTTGAATTCTCACGAAATAAATTATTGATAGAGTAAAGAGCTTCCTACCAAAAGATAAAAATTTTATTGCTCTGTTGACTGGCTTATTTATGATGTGTTATTAATTGGACATGTGATCAAATCAAGACTTGTAGATGGAAAAATGGGACAAATAATCATAGTCAATCAAGCAAATTTAGTTCTAAAAATATCCCAAATTTAGTTTTATATTGATTTACTAAACTTACAAGGGAAAAAAACAAGATAATCTAAGTAGCTAGAAGATAAAATCAATAAAAACTTTTTTATTACTAAAAAAAAAAAAATATCTGATTAGGTAAGATTTGTTGAAAATTCATATTGAAAAGCTTTGTGTCTTGTGGAAGCTGACCAAATCTTAGAATAGAGGCTTGGCTAAATAATGTAGACAAGACTTTATTTGTCTCTTGGTGTCCAGACAAGATAGATGAAAAAAAGTTTAGCATAAAATCACCAATCGTCGAAAAAATAACCTTATTAGTCGTATAATTATAACAATCGAACATAAAGTGATGGGTAGTAAAAAAAATGATGTGGGAAATGCCAAAATTAATATTTGGAATATATTTCTTATATGCAAGTTCATGATCCTATTTTCAAGTGCAGAGATCCTGCCTGAGATTTTCCTGACCCAGTGCTACATGCCATGTTTAATTAAATATAATATATGGTGTCCTCTTTATCTAATTTGGAAGCATCTTTAATATTCAAATGATTTATATTAAAATTAAAATTATTTGTGGACTTTTATAGTATGTTTACTCCCTGAGTTCTGTCTGCTTGGAATTTGTTGTTGGACTTAATCCATGTCATGCACAATTATATGCCTTTTCGTTCATTTCTTTATTATTTGGACTTTTCCCACTCAAATTCTATTTCTCAAACTAAAAAGGGATAACATTATGCTTACCGTTATTAGTATCGCTATTGTTCACTTGTTCTTTAGCCATAATTACTACTATTGTCAGTCAGTCATTACTATCACTAATCATCATTTACAATCACGATCACTAATTACTATCTACGATCATCATTATCAATCACCATTATATATCACCAACCACCATAATCGTTCATTACAACTATCACTCATCACCACCAACTACCACTATCAAATTACACTAGTGCTATTGACCATCAACTCTAATTACTACACACAACACCACCAACTTCAGACAACACCTACAACCATTACCATGATCAACCACCATCATACTATTATTGATATAGTGTAAGATTACTTTAATATTTTATTAAATTTAAATACGAAAATGGTTATATATTCAAATACTTGAAAAAAGTAACAATCTTAGTTATTCAGTATTTAGATTCTAATACGACTTAGTATTTAGCTTCATAACCTCCACATAGGCCTTTGCCACCTCAAACAACGGATAACCTATAGGTAATGAATTTGAGCTATAGAATTTATGTCAAGGAAGCTACCTAAATCACGCCCTTGAGCGTGTAAACCTTCCTTGAACCCTATATGAATATGAGATGCTTCATACACCGAACTGCCTTGTATCAAGAGCCTGAATTCATAATTCTCTTGGCTCAAGAAATCAAAATAAGAAACTCGAACTATTTGTTCTAATATTCAAGTTCATAAATAATTCTGTGATATGGAGTATCTAATCCTCTTTCAAGAAGTTGGGACATAAGAATATTCTTAGTCCAAACTGTGGATTTAAACAGTAAGAAAATAGTAGCTTTATAGACAAGATCAATGTTCTGTTTCACCAATAGTTTACTAAATGATCATTACAATTCATCAAAGGAAACAAGGGAAGGAAAAAAAGATAATGATAGTGAGTTAAAAGACAAAACAAACATGGATACAAAAGGAAGATAATTAGTTTTTTGGATCTTAAAGTAGATTTGTGGTAGATAGGAATCAAGAATGTATGGGGCAAAACATTGTTGTCCTACCAACTACCATCAAAATAAAGCCTTAGAATTCAATTCCTCTAAAAAGGCACACACAACTTCCTAACTTTGATGTATGGTTCTGAATTTAATTTTCACCTTGTACTGTTCCCATTTGTCATGACAACACAATACTCTTCACCTCCCATGTAAATGGCAATTTAGGTCCCATTATTTTTCTGCCATTTTTCACTTTTGGTTAAGGCCCACAGGCATGTGGTTATATATCAGTGAGAATGAACATGCACAAAACTGTACTTACATTACAACCCGTACAGGCATGGATCTATCTCTCTGCAAAAACTTTTAACTCTTTTCTCTCAAGTTGCCCATACAGTTTCATCCAAAATGCAAGTTCAATTTTGTTTTTTCTTTCAGTAAATTCACAAATAATTCACTATACGTTGACATGCCTACCACAATCCTCCTCCTTCATTCAGGCCGAAGGTAAAAGATTCACCAAGGGAGTCGAAAAATAATTAAAGTAAAATATGTAAAACAAGTCTAGAAGATTCAATGCATAATATGTTTACACTAAAAAATTGAGAAGGCAAAACCACCCCTCCAGCTGAAATCTGTGGGCAGGCAAAACAAGAAGTTGTCGGTCAAGCAGAAGCACAGGACGAGCTCATGCCCACAATGTGGACAAACTCACGCAGGCATAGTTCTTCGTATGAAAACTTACATAGAAGAAAATAAATGGTTGACGATTTTTTTTTTTCCATTTAGCATGTATTATTGGGACAGAAAATGAATATAGACATCATGGAGGAAAAAGAAATATGTTGATGTAGAATATATTTCATTTTCTTAGAAACAGCTGGCATAAGGATCATAAATCATAAAGCAGTTACGAGGTCATGACATAAGTTGAAAGAGGACCACCAGAAAAGAAATATCAGATCATTTCAAGTTTCCAATCCATGGTGGACTTGGCCTTTAAACTCACACTGCCAACACTGCAATCTTTCATATAAACATGCACCACTAAGTTTCACCACACAATGTATCTACAACTTCTCATCTGTTTTTCTTCACCATTCAATTGATGATGATCATTATGAACTTTAATAACTCAAGTTTCAGTTGCCTGGTGAAAAGAAAAAGTGACCACCATTCAAAAGTATAATGAAGAAAGGGACTTGTGGCCTCATATATGGTGCTCATCTTTTTACCTTTTCAGGCTGTCATTAACTTACAAAATGTTAGGTAAAGCTAGTGAATCTTGTCTAATTGTATCAGTATGCTTGCCTGTAAAAAGGCTGGACAAGCTATGGAAAATTTCATCACAAACCAAACATCAAACATGCTTTAGATAAATATACCTTTTCAAGTTGAACAATTACTTAGCAGAATCAGAGTTACTTAATGTATAGCACTACACTGTAGGGTATGGTAAAATTCACTTTATCTTTGTTTTTTCGTCGGTCAAATTAAATTACACGGCAATATGTTCACAATTCTCTCTGTTTATTACTCCAGCAATTGCTTGTGCTTACCCCAGGCAATTGCAATCACATATAAGAAGAGACTGCCAGTGGCACCACCACCAATTGTCCATAGGAATTCCGGCATCCCAGCTTTCGTTTCGTCAAACAGTTCAATCTCAATATTCATACCAAAAATTCCAGCCACAACCACAAAGGCACTCACCACAAGAGTTGCTGTTGTTAACATGACTCCCATTTGCAAAAGATGGTTCTGCTTGTCATCCAGCATGATATTGATATAGTCTTCTGTGTCATCCACATACTCGCGCAGCTGAAGAAATTAAAACACATTCAAAACAGAGAGATCGCAGCATTAAATCTGGATAAGGTGAAAACAGACACATTTATGCAATCGTAGTAGTATGATAGTACATGTCCAAATTTGACTTGGGAAATCAAACTTTATCACTGATATTGCTATTCCAAAAAATCAATGTAATTATTTGCAATTACAACCTATACCACATGCGGTGTTTTATCGAATGGTAGTTTTCGTCCAGAATCCAAGCTTTGAAAAGTCGGATAAAATTAACTGAGAAAGGGATTAGCTTGTAGAGGAAGTCAAACTAGGATACGAAATATCAAGAGGTGACAAATAGAAGTATGTCAGTGCATCACTTAGGTTGTACTGTTAATAATGCACATGTGAAGTAGTGATGTAAAATTATCTGATATGGTGCACTTGATGCTACAGTCATAAACCAAAATCTCTAAGGATCATATCCCTGAGGTCATCTTCTTCCCCTAAATACACCAAAGTTCTTTTTTGATAAGCTTAATTTTAAATAGGCCCTGATGCAGGTTTTAGTGGATAGTCTTGTTAATTGATGGAGATTCACCTTTTACTTTATGTTCCATGCAAAAACTTATTATTGTTGCTCACACAAAGAAATTAGAATATGTAAATCTTAATTATGTAATTTCATCATCCTGTAAATGTATCAGAATCAAATGTAATTTGAATGCTAAGGTAATTGTCTAAACTCTGAAGCTTTGGCTGGTTGTCAGGTTCGCTTCTCTGCATGCTACTCTTCATTAAAGATTCCATTCGAGAAAACATATGTACTGGCTCTATTTTTAACCATTATATACTCTCTTTCAATAGGAGAGTTAGCCATACAATTGACACACATTTTTTCCAAATCCTTCCAGAAGCAAATTCCAAGAGGTGCACATCTATGGGGATATAATTTCAAAACTAACTATTGGTCAACGGAGGGCAAAAATATTATAAAGAAGAGAACATTTAGGGTATGTTTGGAAAGCCACTTAGTAATTGTAATTGGTGTAATTACTAGGTAGTAATTACCACCCTAATAATTACGCAACCTAGTAATTACTCTGTCCTTTTTGTCTGACACAATGCAATTACACTGTAATTACAAGTGTGTTGTTTGGTTACCCAAGTGTAATTACAAGGTTATATTAAATTTTAAAAAACAAAAGTTAATTATCGAAAATTAAAAATTTATATTAGACAAATAAGGATATTTATAAATAATATTAAAGTAAATATTTAAGAGATATATTGTCTTTTGAAAATATATTAATTAGTAAACATATGTTCATAGCTAATATTGTAAAAAAATTAATTTATATTTTTTAAATTAGTACATTTTAATTAAATTGATCATAAAACTAAAAATACAAGTTTTATACAAACATAGAAAATGCAATGTTTGTCAAAAATATAAATATAATGTCGTAGCATAATTATTAAAATATTTGACAAAAAGATAATCTATCAAATCTAACTAAAAAATAAATGGCTTGTAATGCAAAATATCAAGTCATATACTATTTACATAAATGAAATTAAAAATATAACATAAATTCTAAATTCAAAATAACAACGGGAACCCGCATCTTATATCAAATTTTAACATAATGTACATAAATATGATTTATACAAAACGTAAGTTTATAACTTTATTTAACAATGACTTCGACTTTAATTTAAAAATTAGAATACTAATAAAATCATACTAATGAAAGAATAAACATTAAATAAATAAATAAAATAATGTGAAAAATCGCATGAAATCACATGAAGTAAAGATCGAGAATAAGAAATAAAAAAATAAATATTATAAATGAAATATATTTTAAAAAAATATTAAAATGATAAAAATAAAGAGAATTTTAGAATAATTAGAAATAAAAAAATTAAAACAAAACAATAAAAATAGAAATTAAAAAAAAAAGTAAAAAACTTGTAATTACACCATGTAATTACCAGCAATTCACAGTATCCCCCTATGAATTGGAGAGAGTAATTACACCCTGCAACACCCAATTACCTGTTGACCATCTAATTACCTGCCCAACCAAATAGGTCAAACAGTGTAATTACACTCAATTACACCAAATCCAATTACCAGAGTGGCTTCAAAAAGCTGGATTGGACAGACTTCAAAGATTCAATCTATCTAAAGATGTAATCCTCTATTCCCTGTTTTTATAGGGCTTCACAATCGTTGCCTGTATCTGTTCCTTTTTCTTCAATCCTCTTTGAAGAAATATAGCATATCTACTTGAACATCCTTCTCTATAAATTATAAATGAATGGTTGAGCTGCAGTAGATTCTCATCCTTCTAAAGCTTGGGTGACCCCATTGTGCTGTTTCTGTTATCCTTCTGTCACGATCCAATTCAGGATCATGACCGGCGCTAAGGGAGAGAATCCCAAAGCAAGCCTTGCTAGAATTCTACAGAAAATCGGGCAGAGTTTTCTTTGTTTTTGGGCCTATCCAATTATTTTCCTGTCTCATATATCAGTAACACCACTAATAACATCTCTAAATTAAACTACAACACAAATGAATACTTATGGCTCTTATAAAGGAATGATTATGGAGCGACTCTAAGAATTCAAAGAAAGGCCCATAACAAAAATAATCTTGTTTCCCCACATGAACAAGAGCGGGG
>JBCEWC010001098.1:0-44504 GCA_038996855.1 Solanum aculeatissimum
TTGGTAAAATTACTCCTATCATTTACTACTTGTTAATCCCTGTGTCAAGTCAATAGGGGTCAAGTAAAGTTGGACGGAGAGAGTATCAAAGACCATCTATCTACAGTAAAGACGATATATAAAAGGGACCGGAGGGAGTGCTTTCTTTGTAATTATGCTTCCTACTACCAAGCCTTGTTAAAGATTTGCTTGGTTGCTTAACTATGTTGTATCTTTGTCTGTTCCAAGCAGACAGGAGTCATACTAGAGTGTGTTTAGAGCATACCAATTGCAATTTTCTAGCAATAAGTTGTACTAACAAAAGAAAAGGTGATCGATCAGACCAAGGGAGGAGACAAGTGAATGGAAGGTTTTGTGAAAAAATACACAATATATAAGGTTTTGGCTCCCAATGCACACAAAAATCAAGTCTTATTAAAATAGCATTGAGATTGGCATATGCACTGAGGTTATTAAACCAATGTGCACAATTACTTGTATCCTAAAACCTCTACAGTAGCTTTCTAGAGTCATTATATATGTAACGTAAGATAAAATCATACAAGATTCAGATCAAGAAGGCCTTTATAGGAATATTGTGCATAATATCATCCAAGAGTTGTGTTGTGTTTATGTGGCGTTCCAGTCGGTCATTCGTAGAATAAGGCATAATTTATATATTGGACTTCCTTAATTCCTCTGTAAATTACTGCTATGGTTGCTGTTTGCAATGTTTTTCTCCTAAATCTGTTGTTGTTTTATGGTTTTTTGACATCCTACACTTTGAGCATGCAGTTAAGTAAGTCGCTGTCATCACTCTTTTATGTCTGCTTATTGCACAAGGAAACTGGACTATTTTTGTTCAGTTAATGGGAATGTTTGATGTGTTATCTGCAGGGGACTTAAAATTGGAGGAGCAATTTGCAGCAATGAATATCTCTCATCCTCTCATGAAGTCAATGCTTTCCGCAGTAAGTCTCGTTAACTTTTTATCATGAGAGAACGTAAATTGTTACCTCAACATTATGATATGAATGTTTAATATCCAGTTCTGTCTTGAAATCAACTTATAGGACTTAATAAATGGTGCTCAATCATTTGGTATTCATGAAACTCATCAAGCCCCAAATGGTGTTTGCCTTGAAAAATTTGGAAATGGATCTTATATTGGCATGGCTCCACACCCTGATGGCTCTAACCGCGTATTTTTGTGGAATCAACAAGGTAAAGTATGGATTGCCAATGTTCCTGAGGATGGATCTAATGGAGTGTTGGAAATTGATGAATCCAAGCCTTTTCTAGATATAACTGATCAAGTACTTTTTGGTGCTCAATTTGGGGTAATGGGAATGGAGTTCCATCCTAATTTTGTGAGTAATGGTCGTTTCTTTGTTTCATACCACTGTGATAAGTTGCGACACTCAGGATGTTTAGGCAGATGCTCGTGTAACTCGGAAATTAATTGTGATCCAGCAACACTTCCAATATACAGTGGCATTGAGCCATGCCGGTATCAAATTGTAGTAGCAGAGTTCACAGCAAATGGTACTGCAACAACACCTTCCTCGGTACACATCCATTATTGCTTTATGCTATACGAATTTGAAATTTTTCTTCATTGAAATTCTCTCGATAACATACCTTCTTGACAGGCCGAAAGTGCTAAGACATCGGAAGTGAGGAGGATATTTACAATGGGACTCCCACAGAGAGGAGTTTATGGAGGCCAGATTCTCTTTGGCCCTGCAGATGGGTTTTTGTATGTTATGACTGGTATTGGTACACAACAAGGGGACCCTTACAATTTTGCACAAAACAAAAGATCGTTGCTCGGAAAGATCTTGAGGATCGATGTGGATCAAAGTATGTTGATCAAATGCTGATTGCTAGACATGTTTTCTGACTTTGGCAATCATACTATTCCCATAGCATCTCGAAAGAACCTTTACTCTTTTGTTATGTAGACAAGTACAAACATATTGGTTGATGAGACTGAATGTTTTTTGCACTATAACTGCTGAAATCTGCATTTTTCTCATTTATTGCCTGACAGGAAATGAAGTGCATGATCGAGGGGTTTGGGGAAATTACTCCATTCCAAGAGATAATCCGTACAACAGTGACAAGCAATTAGCACCTGAAATTTGGGCTTTGGGTCTTAGAAATCCATGGCGTTGTAGTTTCGATTCAGAAAGACCTTCCTACTTCACGTGTGGAGATTCTGGACAGGTTTGGAACTTGATTATCTTTCAGCAAAACAGTAACATAGTCATTGAGCTGTTACTAGCTCAAGGGAAATCATGATAAGTTCAAAAGCAAAAACAGGACATATGTTGAAGTCTCTTGGAATACATAGACAAATTATAAAGTTATTCATAAAACTTATAGGACCTGTACGAAGAGATAGATATGATAACAAAGGGCGGAAACTATGGATGGCCAATCTATGAAGGTCCTTATCCCTTCAAACCAGCAAATGCCCGAGAAGGAAGCACTTCTAATACTAGCTCCAACCATCCCATATTCCCAGTCATGGGATACAACCACTCTGAAACTTATAAGACAATTGGTTCCGCGTCCATAATTGGTGGCTACTTCTATAGATCTCAAACTGATCCCTGTCTGTATGGAAGGTTTGCATTTCTTTTTCTTTGCTAACAAAACTTGAAACTCTATAGATTTATGTACTGTTTCATCAGCTCAACCTGATTTTGAATCGAAACGTTTAGGTACTTGTACATAGACTTATATCCAGATGGAATATGGTCAGGTACTGAAAATCCTGAAAATAGTAGAAACTTCACAAGTTCAAAAATCCCATACAGGTGCGCGCATGATTCAATTGCAGCAGGTGTCATGCCTGCTATAGGATACGTTTCGTCTTTAGGGGAAGACAACAGAAAAGACATTCATATACTAGCAACCACTGGCGTCTACAGAGTTACACGTCCGAGTAGGTGTAATTACCATTGTCCTAAAGAAAGAAGTGTAGCAAGTAAATCGCCTCTTCCTGTTTCCATGTCTAGGAAATTATGGGAGGGGGCAGAACATTATGCTTTTCTAATTTCTTCTATGTTGCTGCTTTATTTGAATCTTGTGTAATGGGATGTGCAACCTTGTTATCATTAATAACTAAGTAGCAAATGTTGTCTTGGGCACACAATAGTACAACAATTGTCTTGTTACTAAGAAGATGATGAAGAAGAAAAGACTAATCGGGATAATTATTGACCAAAAAAATCAAGAACAATTTGAATGAACTAGAGAAGAAGAATTAATCAAATTCTTCACTCAAACCTTATGAGTGAAGAGATGTCCTCCCTAAAACAAATGATATTTTTAAAAAATTATAAAAATGGCTAATTTCATTAATGGTTTCACAACTTTTATTTCTTATTGTACCAAAGTCACTACTTACTCTGTTTCTTTGTAACGTGATAAGATTTTGCACGACATTTAAGAAAAACTTAATAAAAAGTATAACTTGACTAATCTCTCTCATTAGATCACAGAAAGTCATAACTCCATGAATTAAAAACATGCACAGTATGTTGTACATAACTTGGATTAGGTCATGAATGACATAGAATTGAAATCATACGACGAAGAAAGGGAGAATTAAATATATAATTATTGGAGCCAAAATTATTGACCAAATGGAAATTAAAAATTAAACCATTTCAAGAAAACCATGCACGCTGAATCACTCTCAATATATTACAAATTCCACAGTTCACTCTTAATTACTTTCTCAGTTCCTTTTAAATGCATTTTTTGATAGTCAGTTTGACTATATTTCAAAGTTAATTTGATATTTTAAAATAAAAAATCAAATATTCAAAAAATTATATAAAAAATAGTATAAATTGCAATTTTTTCATATTAATATGATAATTTTTAATCAAAACTTATATTGGTTGACTCTTAAATAGAAAACGACGATAATTTAAAAAATAATACTTACATTATGTTTCTGTTTTTCAGTACAAGTCATTAATGATGCAGCGTTATATTAAATGTATGTTGGATAAGTTCTTTTAAAAAAAAAAGTTAATTGGAACGGATAACAAGCTTTATTAGGCACTCTCTCTATGGATAATATATAAGCAAGTGATGAGAACTAAAGTCAACTTTCTTTAATGGAAAGTTGTTCCTCCATTTCATATTGTTGATCCCACTTAAAGGGACAAGGAAAGTTTAGTTATTCATAATTTATAATACTGTCGTGAAAATAAAATTGGTAATTTAACACTTTGTTCAATTAATAAAAACATCACATTGCACGACGCATGCCATCTAAAATTGAAATTTTTTTGGGTAGGGGAAGGGGAAGGGAAATGGGGAGGGAATTAATCGAACCATCACCAACAAGGTGAAAGTTCAAATAATCAACCAACTGAACTCGTAAAATTTCCTCCAACAAGGTAGGATTTGCCTACAGATTAATGATATCAAATATTTTTTCAAAGTTCATTTACATATGTAGTGATGAAGTTGCATGTTGTTGAGGGGGTCAACTGACATTTTTTACTTGAAAAATTATATTTAAATAAAAATATTTTTATGTATATATATTATATATTGACACTCGTTAACTTTTTCATGAATTAATTTTTTTTATATTTTGACATTCCTTAATAAAAAATTTAATTCAGTCATTATTTATGTTTGTACCTCTATAGCTAGGCTGGTAAAATGTCTCTTTTAATAAAACAACGCGTATTATTGACTATTTAACCATGAAATAAAATAGTAACTAAGTTCATACCTTATTTAAAATGACGACACTATTTTGAGTTCCCATATCAGTTTGGGATGAGGTCTTTGGTATGTTTACATGATTTTGAATAATTTTTTATTTATATATTAATTTTTTTAAATTGAGTTTAATGCAGTACGACTCAGGCGCGGAGCCAATGTATAACTTACAGGTTCGACAACTTAGTTTAAATTTTATATTTTATCTTAAGAAATTTATTTAGTATATATGTTCAAAATCCAATAACTTTAAAGAATTGAAATATTAAACTCATAAACTTCAAATTTATTCTAAGATCTTAATTATTTGCCTTCCAAAAGCCAAGTGATATTCATTTAATAAAATTGTATTATGGGTCAACTTGAAATAAGAAAGATAATCAATTAGGTATTTCTGCAAGGTTTCAAAGTAAAAAAGAATCTTCTATTCAACAGGTGAATATATGTTGAATTAATTAAAGATAAATTAGTTTGACCCTTAATTTTGACATGAATCAAAGAATAGGAGTGGCTCGATAGTGTTAGAAAAAAGACGAATCTTTTAGGCCCATCAAATTTGAGGGTCTCAATTTTTATTTTAGTAATAATAAATTATTTTAGTAGATTATTTTTTTCTAAAAAGAAATTAAAATAATATCTAAATTATTAGTTTAAAAGGGAGAGGGTACAGTGAGAGAAAGTAGTGTGATGGGTAAGAAAAATATTTTACATTTTATTTTACAATATTTTTTAAAATAATAATACTTTAATATTTAATTTTAACTAATATTATAATTTATTTATTTTTGTCAAGGTAAAATATTTTGTTCATGTAGAGTGTGATATAATATTTTAAAAATAAAAAATAAAACAAAGTATAATACATGCATCATAATAAGAGTGGAATAAAAAATAAAAATGTATTTTTCAAATTAATAAATGATAATTTAGATATCACATTCAAATATGTTTTTGATATTTATCCTAAACCTTACATTCTAATACCTTTATCTAGAAAGTACAAGACTGTACGTTTCTTTTTTACTCTATTTCTTTATTAATATTAATATATAAATCACCATCTTTGCCGGTTTTGCTGGTGTCTTTTCTGGGTTTTCTATAATGTATTTTTCCCAAATGGACCTCTTCATATACAACGATTGTTCTAGGGATTTGTAGGTTAAAATATTTTACTAAATTCCATGAAAAATATTTACTTGGACTCTCAGTTTTTAGCTAAACAAAAAAGTTAATTTTGATTAAAAAGTAAAGTCAGAGTATGGGAAACATGAGAAATGGTGTTTTCAGTGGCAGATGCGCGAATAACACGTAAGAACCTGTTCTTGGAAGGAAAACAATAGCCAGAAATAACTACTAATACCTTGTAAGCTAAGGAGCAAAAGGAGGATTCCGCCTGAGGAGGGGCTCGCGTCTAATTAGCTAGTTGATGAGACAATAACTTACCAAGACGATAATCAGTAGTTGGTCCAAGAGGATGATCAGCCACACTGAAATTAAGACATGGCCCAGACTCTTAGGAGAGGCAGCAATGGAAAACTGGATTTCAATGATGATTTAGTGATAAATTTGTGTGAAAAATATCATAATTCATTCATTGATTTGGTATAAATATTCATGCACCTAATTCTTTAAGTATATGGGTTACAATAAATGCATAGTATTGTATATTTTACCTTTTAAATAAATTGATTTTTAATTTCCATTCTTTAACAATTAAACTTAAGTTCTTTAAAAACACAATGTCTAAACATAATTTATCGAATATTATTATGCAAAAATATAAATTTATGATCCGCCAAAAGAAGCTATGCATATTAGGGTAGCTGAGTGCATCGATCGGTTCGGTTCATTTTATACATTATCGATTCGATTTATCAATTTTCAATTTTTAAATATGTTAAACCAATAACAAATCAATAAAATAATAATAATCGATTTTCGATTTATCGATTTTAAATCCTTAACTATTTGGTTTTCGATTTACCCAATAAGAATGATTATGAGAATTTTGTATTAATAAAAATAGATAGAGTACGAAAGAGTAAAGACTAAAGATTAGATACTAAAATGGGTAACTAGTCACTTAAGTGTGGTAAAGATTCAAAAAGGTAAAGTACTGTTATAGTGTCTTATTACTATTAAATTACTAATATTTAATATTTACGAAGGGATAAAATATTAAATTATTATAATCTTATTGGATTATCGATTTATCCAATAACCCAATAGTAAAAATTGATGCAAACGATAACCCAATAATTTTTTTTTCAAAAATCATTAAAAACTCATAACATAATAACCCAATAACAATAAATTAATAACGCTTTTATCAATTTAAATTATTGATCAGTTCAATTTTTTCACACCAATAGGGCATAAAAAAGTGCAAATGACCTTAATCATTGGGGACACAGAAGACATGAAGCTAAACCAACCAAGATCCATCCAGCCTGGGTTTTTTCAATTAAAGCACTTTCTTTTTATCTGCTCAACCACCCAATATGTTCTATTAGTATATGTATTTATGCCAAGATTTCACTATCTTACAAGTCAACTGCCTAGACAAACCAATTGGGACCTCAATTCTCAATAGATAAAATAAAATGTCAAATTTCCTTGAGAAAGAGAAAAGGACAGACCTAAACAAAATTGAGAGAAAATATGTTGTGGGAGATGTTTTTGATTTGAAGGTTTGACCAATTATTGAGAGAGTTGGCAGCAGGCTCCATGTCTTTGAAACTTAAGGCAAGAAGAAGAATATAGTCTATAAGATAATAATATTATATATATTTATTTTTCTCTATTTAATCTATCTGGTTCCAGTTAAGAACTGGAAATTTGTCTTATCTTGTAAAGAACCTGATATGTAGCAAGAAGCTCTTTTTCTCTGCTTTAGACTTTTGTTTTCTCAGCTTGTAGTCATGGGAAGCAGTCATTTCTTGATCATCCTTCTGTTGAACTTTCTGCTGATTGTTTGTCCTTCTGTTTCACTTCCTTTGTGTACTGATTCAAGTAAGTTTATGGTGTTGTTCAAGATTTCCCATTTGCAGTTATATGTTGTTGTTCTGATTTCAATTTTCTTAATGCTTTACAGGGGCTCCTCTGCCTCAAAAGACTCCACTTACATTCTGTCCTTATAATGGAACCTCATGCTGCAATTCTGGTAATGATAAGCAATTGAAGAACCAATATGATGCTATGAACATTTCTGATTCTGGTTGTGCTTCTCTTGTGAAGTCTATCCTTTGCGCGGTGAGACAATCCTTGATCTGTGGAAATTTTATATTTTCTTGCTAAACGTAACCACTTGTATTAAGTAATCATCATCAACTTGGGCAATTTTAAGGTAGCTAATGGCCTTAGAAATAATGTAATATAGTTAGCCTTCAGTCGATTAAATCCCTTCATAAGCGCGAAATAATGTAGCTGCAACTCTTGCTCTACGCCAGAGAATTCTGTAATTAAGCATCTTTATCCAGATACACCAAAATTTGATAAACTTGTTGAATTAATACAGATATTAGACTCATGATGCTTTTACAAGCTTCGAAGGCCCTAATAACTAATACCTTCGTTACAGTACATAGTAAAGAACATATTCATTTCATATTTTCCTAGTCTTGCAGCATGAATCTACAGTTTTTTGGGATAGCCATTTAGTATTAAGGATATATACTTTATCTCATCAGTTAGACTGCTAATTATTTTAATGCATGTTTTATATAAAACCAGAGATTCATCCTATTTAAAAACTCTTGATTTGTGAGGTCAAAAGACAAAATTTTACGTCATTCATCTGTATCAAGATGGCTCTCTGAGATAGTTGTGTTGATAAATTCGGAAGCTATATAATTGGTTAAGGAAGATGGTAGGATTAGAAAATATTACTGAAGGACTTGCTGTCCAAATTATCAGTTTAGAAATATGCATCTATTTTCCCTATTGGATGTTGATGCATGGAATTTTGTATTTTCACCTTCTGCAGAAATGTGATCAATTTTCAGCAGAACTCTTTAGTATTAGTTCTGCTCCTAGACAGCTTCCGATATTATGCAATTCCACAACTTCAGCAAATTTTACCCAATCTAACCAAGCTATGAATAACTTTTGCTCTAAAGTATGGACTGCATGTCAAAATGTGTCCATTGTGAATTCTCCCTTTGCTGCTTCCTTAAAAGGTCAAGCTCCAACACCTGTCAAGTCCAATTCCACCAAATTGACGGATTTCTGGCAATCACAAGGCGATTTCTGTAATGCATTTGGAGGAGCTTCTGGTGATGAATCAGTATGCTTCGCTGGAGAAGCCGTTGCCCTAAATACCACTGAACCTTTAAGTCCTCCAGGCGGTTTGTGCCTTGAGAAGATAGGAAATGGTAGTTATCTCGACATGGCTGCTCATCCTGATGGTTCTAATCGTGCCTTTTTCTCGAGTCAGGAAGGGAAAATATGGCTGGCTACCATTCCAGAAGTTGACTCTGGAAAAGTGTTAGAGCTAGATGAGTCCAATCCTTTTTTGGATCTAACAGATGAAGTTCATTTTGACACTCAATTTGGTATGATGGGGATTGCATTTCATCCAAAGTTCTCACAAAATGGCCGTTTTTTTGCTTCCTTCAATTGCGATAAGCAATCATGGGCCGGATGTGCAGGAAGATGCTCTTGTAACTCGGATGTGGATTGTGATCCATCAAAACTACCTAGTGATAGTGGTAGCCGACCATGCCAATATCAAGCCGTTATAGCAGAATTTACTGTCAATGGGACAGCAAACCAACCATCAGAGGTAATTTTCAGTCTTAAAGGAGTAATCTTTTCCCATTATTATTTGACTCTGAATAATCATGATTTATTTGATGTTTTCCAGGCTAAAACTGCCAGCCCGAATGAAGTCAGAAGAATATTCACCATGGGGCTTCCTTTTACCGCTCATCATGGAGGCCAGATTCTTTTTGGACCTAGCGATGGATATTTGTATTTCATGATGGGAGACGGTGGGGGTAGTGGAGACCCTTACAATTTTTCCCAAAACAAGAAGTCGTTGCTTGGAAAGATTATGAGACTTGATGTTGATAGTACACCAAGTAAGTTGTCTTCAAGTTCTTTAAAAATACTCTTATATCAATTTGCAGTATTTCTTAGATCCATAACTTTGATGGCCTTGCCACTACTCTAAGCTATCATAATGCATGTTGTAAAAAGATTCTAAACCGTTATCTAAATCTTTGTAGTCCCAATTAGAAAAAACAGACACTCCTGTCTTAGTCATCCTCGCCAACGACAAAAAGAAGAGTTATTGCCAGCAAATGAATCATTCCTGATATTTCATCTTTGGTGAAATTTTATAGCTGCTTATTTTTCAACTGCAAGTTTTCTTCTTGTTCTGTGTCTGTCAGGCCTTTTTGCAGCTACTGAGCATTTCTTGCCAGAACCTTCATCTGTTGATCCCCATGTAGTGTCTTAATTGTTTAAGGGTGACGCGTGCTAGGATGGAAATGAAGTGTTCTTTATTCGGCTGAGTTGCCCTTTATTTCATGTGTGGTTGTTTTAGGTGCTGAAGAGATTGACAAGCTTGCTTTATGGGGAAACTACACCATTCCAAAGGATAATCCTTATATTGAGGACAAAGAGTTGCAGCCAGAGATATGGACACTAGGAATGCGAAATCCTTGGCGCTGCAGCTTCGATTCTGCAAGGCCTTCCTACTTCATGTGTGCAGATACAGGCCAGGTATGTTCAAGAATTTTACTCTCCAAGTAGTACTCAAAAGACATTTTTGTTCAACAGGTAACGCTATTCCTGGAATCTTATCATACTGGGAATCCCTACGTTTCCTCTCTCCATATAATGTTCATTTAATTGTTCTGGCTTTGACACAATGCATTTGTATCCCATAGGATAATTATGAAGAGGTGGATATAATCACCAAGGGAGGAAACTATGGTTGGCGTATCTACGAAGGCCCCAACCTATTCACTCCTCAAAAATCACCTTCAGAAAATACATCTATAAACCCAATTTTCCCAGTCATGGGTTACAATCACTCTGATGTAAATAAGAATGAAGGTTCGGCCTCAATCACTGGTGGATACTTCTATAGGTCCACGACCGATCCTTGCATGTCTGGAAGGTATGTCTACGAATCCAATTCGTTTCAAAGTGTTGGACTACATAACTTTTTGGTAATTAACATATACAGATGAACTATTGCAGGTATCTGTATGCAGATTTATATGCAAGTGCTATGTGGGCAGGCACAGAGAGCCCTGAGAACAGTGGAACATTTAATACGACCGAAATTCCATTCACTTGTGCTGGAAATTCCCCTATAAATTGTGCATCAGTTCCAGGAAGCACAGTTCCAGCTTTGGGCTACATTTTCTCATATGGTCAGGATAACAATAAGGATGTATACCTCCTAGCAAGCAGTGGCGTATACAGGATTGTACGTCCCAGTCGATGCAAATACACTTGTGCTAAGGAAAATGCTACTGATAGTGCAACTCCAGCTCCTGGTACTTCCCCTCCTTCAGCGGCAGTCGTGGTTACAGGTCCATACAAGAATTTAGCAATACTACTATTATCCTTTTTGTTGATGGTTCTCAGTTGATATGATACGGCATATCGGCTTGCTGCTCAAGCTATATTATGTATAGAGGAACTCAATAGGCTGCTTAATTAGTTAAGTATTGTATACAATTGCTCTTTTTGCTTTCTGTTGTTTGATTGTTTCTGGAGTTTTTTGGCGATTGGATGGTGTTACCATATTTTTCTTTTCACTAATGTTTAGTATTAAATTTTGAAAAATAATATCTTGTTAAAAGTGACAAGTAAAAATAAAAATCTACTTTTGAAATAATGGAACAGTAAGAGTGAAAAGAGGAATACTTACTACTTCTTCTTAGATAAGTAGACAAACTAAAGGAGAGAATATATGCTAGTCAAAAACAGAAAAGTATATATACTTCTCCTGGAGTTGAAGCAATGGAGGATGGTTTTGATACCTGTCCCTTTTTTAAGTTATCATTTAGTAGATAATGACACATTTACTACACATATATCCCGAAAAGGAAGACCAGAAAATCTGGAGAAGGATTTGTGCTTACCTTTTTTAGAAAACTATACAAAATGAATTTAATTGTAAATTATTTATCAAAAATAGATCTAATCCAAATTATTTAAGAAAATTTATCAGAATTGGCACTTTAAGACTAGGAATTTATATGAAAAAATTTTATTTACCAAAATAACAAATAAATTACCAAGGTATACCATTTTTTTCTTTCCCACGACCAATCAAATCAACTTGTCATCAACATACAAATACCTTTTGCCTATTTTATAATTATGAATTGTTATTTTTGTGTAAATAAGAAAAAGTTGGTAGGGCTATGTAATTTCGTATATAAATATTTATAGTTATGTTTTTTACCCAATTATTTATCTGTTTACCCTACTTTGTCCTTTCTTATTTCATGCACGGCGTTAGTATCACTATTTTGTAATACTCCGTTGGTATATTGGTAGTGATATCATATAAGACTGAGCTTAATTCTATGTGTTACTCCATTAGTATATTGATACTTTATCGGTATCATATTGGATTAGATTCCTTTTTTTAAGAAACAAATACAAACAATTCAGAGAAAATTATTAAAGTTGCAATCTTTTATTAAAGTCACAATCTTATTTATTAAACTCTAAACTCTGATGGTATCAAACAATAATTGAGCAATCTTTTTACTAAAACAGGATATATTCTTCTTTAATGTCATCAGAGTTTATACACTTTAACAGTATCAAGGAGAAATTTAGTAGTGTTTTCACTGAAACACAATTTCCTTCTCTTTGATGCTATCAGTGTGTGTATATAACTATATATATACATGCGCACACACACTCATGAAATCAAATATGCGAGAATAGTTAAAAATAGTAGGATATGAAAGTAAAGAGGTAGCCGTTTGTAAAACAATTTTCGCGTGTTATTTTTCCTATTTGTTGACCATGAGCTATCACGTGTGGTAAATAAGGCCCAATTGAAAGATGGGTTGGTCAATTATGTTGGTCCTTTCGAAGTAATAAGTAGAAACTGGGCCTGTTGTTTATGAGTATTTTCAGGTTAAATGCTAGCAAACCACGAAAAAAATAATAATAATTACAACCACAGATCACAAAGAAAAATTATTTACATAAAAAATAGTTTTTTTTTAATTACGAAAAGTAGTCATCCGGTTGACCTTTAGCTATTTGTTACAATTTTGGGCATTCAACCCTCGTTGTATAGGCGTATATTTGTGTATCATAATGTATATTTAGTGTATAACTCATGTATAAGTAATATACATTGTATAGCAGTGTATACTTTCTATAACTATATTGTATAGTCATGTATACTTTCACTGATTTGAAGCTATTTTTTATGTAAATAAAACATGAACTACTTTTTTCTGTAAACTTCTTATTTTTTTGTATATATATGTAATTTCCCCAAAAACAATTAGCATTAATTATCCCAGAATTAGTTATCCTGAAATTAATTATCCCATCAGTGTGGTATAAACTGTGGGATAAGTTATCTCAAACTTGACAACCAAACAAGAAATTAAAATTTTATCCCTTCACTATTTGTTATCTCATCACTATTTATTTTTATCCCTCACACCAGACGACCCCTAAATCAGAGTCTCTAATGCACCAAGAGAATAAATAGAATCCTAAGTTATTTTAGAATCATTTTGAAAATGGTAAATACATAACTCATCACCATATTTTTCTTCCTTGGCTAGGTAACATAAGATTTAAAAGACACTCATTTTTAAAAATATTTATCTAAGAGAATAATCTTTTTACAATTCATAATATAATTTTTATTAGTTCTCTTATTATAAAATTCTAAGTTTTTACTATGAAACAAGCATATAAAATAGCTTTTTTTCTAAAGATTATTGAATGCACCAGTGCTAACAAGCAATATAATGCATATATATGTGTATAAATTGTTGAAATAAAACCTCAACTACTTTGAAAAGAATTTTTTAAATACAAAATACAATAATTTTTTACCTTATTTAATATATTTATTATTGTAATAATTGAGAAATAGAATAGTGTTTAGTTAATTGTAGCATCATTTCTTACGTGGTTATCTATTTTATTGACTCGTTTATATTCTAATGATTATCACGAACCAACGTTATTATTCTTATATTATTTTTTTTATTTTCCTTTCACTATTTTCATTCCCTCATTATTGAATATTTTTAAAGCCTCTCAGACGGTCAAATCTTCTACATTATGCAAAATTTATTGTTGTGTGTTTATAAAAAATATCAAATTTATTTTTTGGTATCTTCTTCAAATTTCAATTACTAAAACTAATCAACACTATTTTAATATCAACTTATCAAATTCACTACAATACTCTTTCGGTATATCATTATATAAACTTTTCAAAATTTTGAGCCAGATTTTATTATTCTAACTTTATATTAATGTATTTTTCATTAAAAATTTATATTATTTACATTCTTACTTTATAATGTCCGCGTATGTTCTGCCTTTCCAGACCACATTTATAGCATCACAATGAATCATTTATAATTATTCAATTTATATATGTTAATTAAAGAAATAAGTCAAAATTTAATTTTAAATCCCCCAAACTTATTGAGACGACCCTACATTTCCTGCTTCAAGTCTTTGGAACAAGCCACGTTGAGCTGATTTATATGCACACATACTTACCAACATAGTAATGTTTACTTGTAGAATGACAACAATAATTATTATTTTTTTGGTAATTAAGGTATTTCATTACTTGATTAAGTAAAGAAACCTCCTGACCACTGGTATGTGCCATAATAAAGTTAGTTTGGTCCACATTTCTGCCCAAGAAAATCAAAGTAAAAAGTTTATTTTTCTAACATAATTAGTTTCTAACGTATCTGCTTTTCACTTGTTTCACAATAAACATCGGATGAATTACAAAAATAATAGTATCACCATAACAAGCTTTCCTTGACCCTTCATTTGCCATGGCATTTGCCACCTGATTTTGCTCCCTATACAATAATATTAATTGTGTTATTTGGACAAAAAAATAATGTATTTATTTACATTATTAGATGGATCGAAGCTAATTGTTTGACGATTGATAGAGAACACATTTATATGTATGCATGATGGTTCCAACTTCCAACCAACCATTCAATTAGTTGTAAAACATGATAAAAGACTTTGTTATTTAGGTAATTGCTAGCATAATCCACAAGTAGGACTGTCAATGATTTTTTTTAAAATTACTTAACCGATCAAATCAAATTGATTTTTAAAGTTCTTTTAATAAAAACAATGATTTTTATATCAATTTGTGACCATATAGAATAATTAGAGAGATTTTTTATTTTATAAAAGTCAATCAAGAAAATACGGAACTATACTGGGAACCATATCGAATAATACTCATGCAAATATATATTTACATATTAAATTTAATAATAATAAACTATTAAATATTTTGTTTTAGTGGATAATGAAAGCGGTAACATAATTAACGCTCAAACTGCTAATACTGAAACTTTTTGTACTGCTCCAATCGAAATTAAATTAGTTCTAAAATCTCGACTTTCGAGTAATCACTAATAAACTATAACTCCACAAGGTATTTCAACGATCTTGGATAACAAATGACAAGTTGATTAGCTATTTTTCCTTTTTTACGATTTACTAAGTTTCTCTTGTTGAATATTTAAGTTGACTTGATTCTCGAGTTTTTATCTCGATGATTTATTTTTACTCGTGTAATGTAAATTATATATATATATTTTTTGTCTTTCCTTAACAATGTTTTACACTACCATAATCTAGCAAGGTTTCAGAAAATCTAAGTTTAATTATATAAATTAAAATAATCCCAAAATGATATGATATACATTTTAACAAATAATTGGTTGAACTGTATTATTGACATCCCTGTACTTGGACACAAACAAATCTAAATTACTCAACTCTTTTTGTATAGGGAAACAATCCCACTTTTCCTTCATGAAGATTTTTTTAACCCAAGTCTTGTCCCTTTGCCATTCTTCATTAGTTGACCTGGGCACCTGGCACACTTTTCCTGTCAAAAAATAAATACATAAACGTACTTACACGGCGTCGTTTTCCCTTCTTGAAAACCCTTGAACCTAAGTTGTCTCAATGCATTCATTCACAAAAGTTCCCAAATTTACCAATTGGAGTCCCAATTTAACCCAAATTAACTATTGCAGTCACCAATTCCCCATCACTCTTTCCCTTTTACCCCCCAAAATAGTTTTCTCAGATATCCCTAAATTCTCTTCACCCTTCTCCGTCTTCCCAAAATTTCTCTTTTCCCTCTACCGAAAACCAACACACAAGAACACTAAAACACACCAAAGTTCAAATCTTTTTTGCTTATCATCACCATAATTATTGCAAGATTATTACCCATGTTCCATTTTTTTGGATGATGCTTTCTTTTTACTGTAGCAGTGGCAGGAACTTTGCAGTTCTTGATAATATCTCAAAGCCAAAACCCCAGCTTTCTTCTTCTTCTCACTTGTTCTGTAAAGGGCTTCTTTCCTTCAATGCAACCCCACGATCTCCACCTGTAAACCCTCCTTAGACAATCCCTTCTCCGATCCCCTCATTATCATGTCCGACCCACAACCCTCTTCTTCTTCTTCTCCGATCCAACACAATACAAACTATACCCACAACGAAAACAAAGCTTCCCCTTCACCGGAGAAGAAAACTTCCGAGAATAACTACAACAGTAATAGTAATGCTAATAATACTAGTAGTAATATAGTTAGGAGAGAGAGGCCGGCGAGGGAGTGTACCAAAAGGGCAGCGGCGAGGTTACAGGCTGCGGCCGCAGCAGAGGCGGAGGCTGCTACTAAGGTGAGGAAGAAAAAGGCTGCAGGTAGGAAAGAAAGGCTAGCGGCTAGGTTGTTGAGGGAGGAGGAGGATGAAGAGGAGTTCCAAGAAGGTGCTGCTGATGAGGTAGAGGAAGGTGTAGACGGGTCCCCTTCTTCACGGCAACAATGCAGTAAGATTGTGACACAGCTTGTGGGAGACCCTGAACCATCACAGTTGCCTCGGTGGAACTTACGGTCCATGTGGCAGTTAGCTTCCATATTGAATTTCTTGAATGTATGTATCTGAAGCTACACAAGTTTGTAATTTTATGTTACGTGTGCTTTTTTTGGGGATAAATGCTTACCTTTTTCCCCCCTTTGTAGGTTTTTAGGCCTTTGTTGAATATTAGAGTGGAGTTTTCTGCTGAGGAATTTGAAACGGCATTGATTACTCCAAATGATACACTTGGTGAAATACATATGCCATTGCTAAAGGTTGGTGAATTTGTCTGACTTCAATTGCTTTTGGTGCAATTTGAGCTTTTATCTGCTTAGTAGGGTGTTTGTACTTAGTACCTTCACACTTGACTGTAGGTTCTTCTTGGTGCTGTGGTGATTCCTTTCGCAAAACTACAACTATTTTTGTATTTATGAACCTTTGCAGTTAACTTGCATTATCTGCTGCTTGAAATCAGAAAAGAGTTTATGCCCCATCTTTAAATCTAGCATTCTCTGTTCTCATGTTTCTTTTTCTTCATTGGGAGTGAGGATGCCTACAAAGTTTGCATCTTTTAACTTTTAATGCTGTTAAAAGGTCCGTGGAACTACTTGGAGCAGAGGACTGCTGGATTATATGCCATGCAAAGTCCTTGAATCTGTATAAAGTGTTTCTCAAGAAACACGTCAAATTAACTTTTAAATGACTTTTACATGCATAACAATGCAGCTATACCTTGAAAAATATGCAGTTTGGTCTGAATTTTATTTCAATGGCTAGCATTAGGTAGAGAAACATCGATTTCAATCTCTTGCTGGTGAAGGAGTTGTGTCCTTCGTGGAGCTAATCCTATATCTATGTCTTTCTCTTTGGCCCAACAAACATGTATTCAACTGGGAGGGCGTTGGGATTAGTAGTATTTCTTATTACATGGTGCTGACATTGACCATAAGTGTTGTTTGTTGGAATTGCGTACGGTTGAGCAGATTAAATATTAACCTTATACGATAAAGGTTTAAATATTAACCTTATACGATAAAGGTTTTTGTATTTATTTAAAGTTAGTGGAAGAAGTGTGACAGGCATGAAATGTTTACTGCAAAGAGATATCTCTTTTACCAGTTCATCCTTTCTGAAATTTTTATACAGAAATCTTAGACTATAATGGTCCAAGATGTTACAAATGCGTTGAGAGAAACTAAATGGAGAAGTTTAATATACTTTTCATGATAAGGATGGGGTTCGGTGCCTAAACGGTACTAAAAGAAGTTCGAGGGGAGCATGTGGTTTACTTCTTTAGACGCTATATCTTAAGTAGAATGATCTGAAGTCAATACCATGATTTGTTTGAGCATTAGCATCATCCAGTTTGATTGTCCTTACCAGATTGCTAGTAATTAGTATTTTTTTTCATTTAAACTCTGACAAGTGCGATTGGAACATATTAGCAGCATTTTGCTACTCTGGATCTCTTCCTTCTCAGTAGACCATGTTAGTGGCCTTATGGTTTGTAACCTTTGTATGATATATCCGTCAGAAACCAAATAGGGTGGCATTCTTTGAGATGGGCATATGCCCTGCTGATTTAGAGATAACCAAAGGAGGAACGGTCATGTTTGCTGCTACTTGCAATGGAGAAATGCTGTCTTGTATCCATATAGTTAGTCATTGCTCTTGTTCCATGTTTAGTCAGGATAAACTAAACTCTTTTGAGGACGGTGGTGTAGTGTTTCTGGGGTTTGGTGTAGATTTTCATGTGTGATAGAGCAAGTGTTCGTGAATGGTATTCCTATTTTTATCCCAAGCAAATATGATACTCATTGGAGGAACTATTCTATATCTATTATTTTTTCTTCTTTTATTTGGGGATGATGGATTTGACCCTAGAGTCTTTCGGAAACCACCTCTCTATCTTCGGGAGATAGTGGTAAGGTCTGCGTACACTCTACCCTCCCCAGACCTCACTTATGGATTTCACTGGTTGTGTTGTTGTATTGGAGGAACAACCAAAAGAAAGATTGGTTGCGTTTGGGGTGAACATGTTTGACACATCAGAAAAATCACCCATGCTTGACAGATTAGAAAAGTCTGCATTCGAAGTTAATTGCAAATTCATCCCATACGTAACAGATTAGAGATCTCTGTATTCTAATCCACCATTTTTACTAGGCACACAATCTTTGCCTCCATACTTTGTCCCCATTCTCATTGTCTTTGAGCTTCACTTTTAACATTGTTTTACTGGTTCGGGAGACTGTTTCTTGGTAATGCCTCTAACTAAATTTTATGTTCTATGGGGAGGCTAATCAGGAACATATATTTTTTTTTCTCCTTGAGCTTTATATTTAAAGCAGTGCTTCCTATATTTCAGTGAAAAAAATAGATGTTTCAATGATTTGAATCACCATGATACATCATGCTTGTATATATACATTTTCATTCCTAATGATTCTACTAACATTTTGTAACTTGATTTGCTTGAAATACACTTACATTGAATTCTATCATTGTAAGTTTTTTCCTGTTTTCTTAATTCTGTTTCCCCCCTATATCTGTAGGCAATCCCACCAGTTACGCGAATGGCACTTGGACCCAATACATGGATTACTGTTTTGTGCAGGAAATTAAGAGATTGGTGGCATTGGGTAACTTACCACTTAATCAAACTGAGTGAGCTTTTGTTGTGCATATGCTTTGATTGCTAATTGATAAGTTTCTGCAGGTTGCAGAGGGGGAACTACCTATAGTTGCAGCCCAAGGGTGAGTAACATAGACACTTGTTCTTGAAGTGCTTATAGTTTGATACATACTCTTATCAAAAGAAAAGTTTGTGTATGTTAACAAATTACCTTCAAATTTACAGAGCTGAAATTGAAGCTTATAGTGCACTAGATCCTGCTGTCCGCGTGGTGATTTTGAAAGCATTATGTGATATTCGTGTTGAGGTATTTCAAACCTAAGTCTTATTTACCATTATCCCTGTTACTGTTATGTACATGCGTTAGTTCCTAGATCACTTGGGTTATCAATGATTCTTGAAGGCTAATGATTTCTTAAACCATCTGTGTCACAGTCTCATTGGTTCACTTTGACTTGGAAAGCATTGAGGTTGTCAATGTATTATACTCAGAAAAGATGCTAGAGTTTTACTTGGGTTGTCCTTAGACTTAGTTCTCAGGGAACTTGATCCAGAAAAGATTTCTTTTTAGAAGTAAAGTATCTAAGTTATCAGAGTTCAATCAGACTTAACAGACTTAACCTTGTTAATTGGTTTAGATACTTTAAAACTAAATGAATGTGCAATCTGTGACATTGCAATTTACCAAAAAATAAGTTTTCCATAAGCAGAGATTAATCCTGTTTGGCTCTTGATAAGTGAAATAGAATTGCCATTGTTGATCAAGGACGTAGTTGTCTCACACATTTGGAACATATCATAAAATGAAGGGTATAGTAGTTTTGGAAATCTATCATTAACCTGTTTCTAGTGACGAAGTTCTCCATTTTCTAGATGTGTCTGAATTTTGTCATGCCTTTCCTAGAATTAGGTTTAGTTCCACTATCTGGGGCCTCGTTTGCTCCTCAACAAAAAGGGGACACAGAAAAGAGGGGAAAAAAACTTAACAGCACTTTCATGTTACCAAAAAAAAAAAAACACCTTAACAACACTTTCCTGCATCACAATATCATACAGACTCTGTAGTATTAGCTAAGTGGATTTGTAGAGCATTTTTACTCAAAAGAAGAGAAGGAAGAGAAGAAGGCACTTCAAATTGTCAAAAGGCATAAACTGGGCGATTGCTAGTGTAGCTAAAACCTATTTTTCATAATGTGGTCCAAGTACTCTTCTAAGAGATTCAAATTTCTGGTTTGGGATCTTCTAAGTGCACCACATCATTGAACCTAAATCATAGAGATAGGTCTACCACATGTAATTTTCTTCCATCCATAAAGGGTAAGAATAGAAGTATAAAAACATTTTTTCCCAAAAATCATGGATAAGATGGAATGGTGTGAGATAGTTCCTTTTAATATATTATTGTAAATAAAGATGTGGTGAGGCAGAGTAGTCCTTCAAACTTTTCTTGTGCGCCTAGTACTATGATCATATACCAACTTACATAGCCTACTCTTGATTTTACGTGTACTTGCCAATTTTTTTAAATTTTTATGTGTCATTTGAGGTTTCAATATGGTTGTTTATTGTGCAGCAAGAAGATATTCGTAACTACATTGACGAAAACTTGAAACAAGGTGTTCACCTATCACTATTCCGGAAAGAACGTATTGGTGGTGATTCTCATGGAATTAGTTATTGGTAAGAGTAACTTCGCTCCCAATAATCCCACTTTTCTTAGATATTGTGCATAATAACAACAATGTTGTTATAGGCTCGTTTAGAGCGCGTTTAATCCCTGAAGCTCAGTGAAGTCCAGGTTGCGCACGTCGCCTCGCTTGATTTGCACTTTAGTGTAGGCATCAAGGTGATAAGGCATGCAAACCTTCACCTATGAGTTGTCATTAAGGGCACACTGTCATATATAGCTTAATTATAGTGTTTCCGGTCTTCTTTCCAAATAATACATTTATGTGTTTATATTTACATTTTCTTGCATAACATTTCTTATCTTTTATTTTTCTTCATCGGTGCTTTCATTTGCTAAAGCCCACACTTCAATCTCAATGATCGCTTTTGCTTACAGATCCTATAAACTTTGTCGCTGTTGCTGCTTTTCAGTTTTGATTGCTTTGAATAGCGATTTTTATAAGTTTTCTCAGCACTTAGCAGGAAATATATTTTCTTGCGGTCAATGTTCATTGCTAAAGTTTGTTTTTTCACTTCATTTGCAGGTATGAAAATGATCCCATAATTGGGCATCGACTGTACCGAGAGATTAGAAAGATTGAAATCAAGAAAGGAAAGGGAAAGACTGTATCCCCAATACCTAGCTCATGTTATCAGTGGGAAACTGTTGCAACCAACTTGGACGAATTCCAGGATGTTTCTGTAAGTTCTTAATATGATCAATCACGTATATTCTATCCATTATGTTTTAGTTTGTAGAAAAAAATGCTGGAAAGATCATCGGAATTATTAATTGTTTTTTCAATAATTTTACTGTATATAACTTCTGATTTCATCCCCCCTCTGTGAATGCTTGCTTTTTTGCTGTGTATTGTCAGTAACCTAGATTTTCAGTCCATTACTAGAATTTTTTTAACAGATGTTATAGGTGAAGTACTTGTTGATAGGAAACAAGGATATCTATTTAAAAGATGAGAATGTAGGGCTGTTTGGTTGCAGGAATTAAGGCCTCTTTTGTTTTTATTAAGATTAAGACGCCTGAATTTATTTAAGCGTCTAAATATTAAGAGGTGCATTAAGATCTATATGTCTAGATTTGAATACCATCTGAATACTAAGACGTGGTCTCTAGATCTGAATATTGAATAATCAAAGATGGTTTGTTCTCAAAACTTGAATGTGTATATGAAATTAAACATTATGTCAATTAAATTATATGATATGCAAATAAAAATTATATATCAATAAAAAAATTATTTTAACATGGAACTTTTTTAAGATTTCAACATAAACATCTTTTCATAAAAAAATTATCCAACTAATCAAATAATAAAAATAGATTTTTCATTATCAATGCCTAACATATATTTTAGCTAATTGGAAAAAATAATGAATTTTTATTTTTTCCTTAGTAACCTTAATCCAACTCTCTAACTTGTGAACCTCTAGTGTCATTGATGCTTTTTTATAGCTACCACTTTCACAAAATATATAATTATAGTTGTACTGTATAATGGTTCTTTCCTCCCTGGTCTTATCTAATTTTCCTTGCATTCTTCAAAGCTAAATGCACTTTTTTATATCTAGTGTAATCTCACAATGAGTTTGATCATCCAACTAGGTTTGATGATCAAAGAGTCTCAATAAAATTAGTAGCCTAAAACAAAATTTTAATAAAAGACCTCGAGTATATACATAGTTCAACTATAATAATATATCTAGTGTAATCTCGCAGGTTTGATAATCAGAGTATCCCAATAAAATTAGTTGCCTAAAATAAAAGTTTAATAAGAGACCTTAAATATGTATACATAGTTGTTTTAAATCACAGCTGATATTTTTTTTACTCGGAAACCTTGAGTTCTTGATAAACGCCAATACACCCCATAATATTATTGCGACAAGAGTTCTTGACAAACATCATTACACCCCCAAAAAATTGTTAATATAAAAAAATACTTATAAAGATTATGAAAACTTACCAAATTCAAGAGGGAAGAATTGATATTTGATTGAGAAAAGAGAGGAAGCAAGTTTTACCAGCAAGGTTTCATTGCTACCCCAAAACACGTACCCGTAGACAAGGAAGTGTTTTAACTCCAACTTTGGTGGCTCTTCGATGAACGGTTTTGCTGGCATGCTTTCCATGTTCTTCAATTCTATGTCAAGCTTCATAGGATTTTTAGAATGAGATCCCATACCCTGAAGTGCAGCAACTACCTTATCATAATCTTGGATCTCTTAGCCAGAGAGAGCAAAGCCGCGCAACGAAAGAGAAGCAAGTAGTGATTATTTTAAAGCGTATTGAATAAGTTTGAATGTTGTTAAGATTCTTCTATAGATCTGATTATTCTGATCTTTTCAGATCCATTAAGAGACTATTCTTAAAAGGGAAAAGGCTCAAATATGCCATCAAACTTTGAGAAAAGGCTTATTTATGCCACCCGTTAAAAGTTTGGCTCATTTATGCCATTACCGTTTGAGAAAAGGCTCATCTATGCCATTATTTTTTAATTCCGGTTTTACAAAACCACTTAAACAACTTTAAACACTTTTAAATTAGAGTTTTGGATCAAATGTAGTCTTTTTTGTCATTCTTCTTCAAGAATGCAAAGAACACATGAAGAACACCAAGAACTCTCAAATTTTCAACTTCTTCAAATATTCACGAAATCACCCCAAATTTCAAGAGTAGCGTTCCTCCGAGCTAGGTACCAAAACTCAATATTTTTTGAGATTGAATTTTAATTTACAACTAGGTCATTCTTGAAATGGAAGGAATATCTTTATTTGGATATGTTTTTCTTTTTGAGACAAGTAACAATCTTTATTTGGAAATGTGCGGTATCAAACAAGAAGAGCTGGAAGCGGAGAACCCTTTGAAAAGGTTTATTTCCTATAGATCATAAATAGAGTATATATATATATTTCCCTTTATTAACTGGGTTTATAACTAGTCTACTTAAATCTTGGTCCAAAAAGCATTTCTGTTATGATAATTGCTGTCTGAATGATTGTCTAATTTCACATCATTAGGGAAGTTTTAGCTGATACTAGGAAGGAAATGCTACTTGAGGCAGGTAGAAATTTGTAAACAAGATGATATACAGATTCCAGATAATCTGTCACTTGATTGTCTTAAAGTAACTAATTGCCTGTTTATCTTTGTGCTAGTTCAGATACAATCTTGTGGAACAATGAAAAACTCTGGCTTTTATTTATCTATCAATTTTTTGGGTGGTATTTGTTGTGCTGTGCCGTTGGATGCATAGGATGTAGAGGTTTCTGAAGCCAAACAAGGCTGTCTGAAAAGTAACTTTTGAGTTTATCAAGTCCAGCAAGTGTGTTTTTACCTAGAGAGCTGCGTAACAGTGCATACTTGTTGAACTTTCTCCAACCATTGGAAAGGAAATAATTGTGGATAAGCTATTAGCATTAACGAGAAAAGAGAAAACAAATGTAGATTCTAGATGAAAGACCTTTTCTCTTGAATGCACTTGTCGGGAGGTGAAGGTTGGGGTGCAAGCATTGAGATAGTACTGCACATCACAAAGCGGGCATCATGTACAAACTTCCTTCCTATAACGAGCTACTATCAAAGCCATAACCTATTTATCACCAGAAGTAGTTTATGAACAGTTCTCACTATTAGGTACCAAATGAACAGTGCAAATAGAGATGATTAGGTACCAATATGTTAAGCCATGCAGACTTCGTGCACCCATTACCCAAGACACCTTCTATGATCTGTAGTCTCCAAAACCATGTCGAAGCCCATTGTGAAACCTGTGTAGCAATTGTTAAGATCTGATTGAATGATTTCACAGTACCTTGACTGCTTTGTGCAGTTCGTAACACAGTGTCAGTTTCTGCAGAGAAAAGATTGAGATGCCTCAACTCTTTCTCTCTTCTAATCCAAGTATTTTCTTCTTAAATAGGTTGCCCACCCTCATTTTAGAAGAATGGAGGTTTTTCATTAGTTGCATTTAGGAAATGTTATAAGAACACAGACTGCCTGCTTCCTCATTCTCTATTCTGCATTGAGCTATTTTGCCTCGGTATCTGCTGCAAAATTGACTTCGGAACTAGAAAGGGGACATAAACTGGTGGTTCGGATTAAAAGGGATGTTTCCCCTGAAGGATATAAGTCAACTGGTTTACACCCTACATAAAAGGAGAATCTGAATTTCAAACCTATTGTGCGGGTATCTTTTTTTTTATTTTTTTATTTGCACCGGGTGTCCGAGTCTCTTAGAGCCCCGACTAATCCCGGGGGTGCACATGCACTCGGCAAGGAGTTTTCCGTAAGTGCACCACGGTTGAAAAGTGCATTCTGGATAAGCCTACAAACGGTTGAACCTTTTTGAATCATGAAAAGTAGAAAATAGGCCATGATCTTGTATATGAGGGTTTGCACTTTTATCTCCTTGTCGTTAACATCGTGCTTTTGAGTCCTCAAGTTACATGTTTCCTGCTGGGAAAGCAATGGTTGTACTCTCCTACTCAAAAGATGAGAAATGAAGTTGTGTGTCTTTACTATTTTTATCTCGACGGTGCAGATGATGTGCAACCTTAATTCTTACAGATAGAACCATAAATTCTTTGTCGTGCTTTAACTTCTGTTGTATTGTGACGTATAATCATACTTGTAAACACTTCTTGCTCTTAAGTAACAATTGGACTTGATGAAAATCATATGCATCCATTAATGTTATCTTGCCCCATGCTATCCGACGTCCACTGTTGGTGATAATGGATTATTGCCGAAAGGTTGGTGAGCCGCTGACTATGATACTTGATGCTACTTTTAAGTTTTCAATCTGAATCTTCTTGTGTAATCAGATTGTGTTAAAGCAGCACAGCAAAGTGTGAGTGAAATAGACTGTGGCAGTAACATTTTTTCATTGTTGTTCATGGCTTGTGAAGCAAAAATGGGGATGAGGGAGACCATGGATTTTATGCTGACTTGGGCTCTATTTCCTCGGCAATGTATTTGTGGGATTTGTATGAAATGCACAAGTTGTACCTTTTTAATTTTGTGTTTGTAAAAATTGGTATACCAATCCTTATTGGTGCTGCAATGGGTTCTGTTTCCATGACAAAGCTTTTGAAGGTTTTGCTTGTAAGTCAGAAAATGAAATTTAGTATTCTTTTAGAAATTAGAATGTAAATCCACGTTCACTGATTGGCTTTTAACCAATAGTCTCTCTTTCATTTTCTTAATTTCACCCTTCGCCTAACCCTTAGGGGTTGGCCCGGTGGCAATTGACTTGAGCCTTGGGTTTTGCTCCCTTTCAAGGTCTCAAGTTCGAAACCCACTGGGTGTGAACAATTTCTGAGGGCCATCAGACTGGGTAAAACCTGAATTAACCATGGTGCACTTGCGGGAAACTCCTTGCTGAGGGCCTGTGCAGCCCCGGGATTAGTCGGGGCTCTAAGAGACTTGGACACCGGTGCAAATTAAAAAAAAATCACCTTTTGCCTTCCTGTCTTGTCGGAATCAATTTTTGTTCTGTCATCAATTGACAATACATTTTAAACCTCAGCAGCATGCAAAAAGATTAGGCATGTGTACACGTGTTTATTGTGCAACACACCATTGTGTTAAATCTGGTAAGATGCTGATAAGTGAAGCCAGAAGTAGCTTTATAGTTGGCAGGACATGTCTGTGTTTTCATTGCTGAATTGGTTTGACTTGAATCAGTAAAACCTTGCATTGCCATCTATAAAATTTTGCCCTCCCTACTAAAATGAAGCAATTTGGAAAGTGGTTATCATCTTTCGATTTGAGAACATCAGTCTCTGCTTAATATCATCACTTTTCCCTTATTACTATTTGATGACCCAACTCTGTTGCTTCTGTAATCCTATTTCGTTTCTTTTTTTGTTTCCTACCAACACTATTGCCTCATTATGAAGTACCCTCTCTATGGCTACAGGAGAAGCTGTTGTTGAGTAAAAATAGAACAGAGACTTCTGTTGGAAAGAAGTTGAAAAATGACATGCTTGCTGAGGTTGAGAGGGTTCACAAGGTAATCTACGATTCATTGTCCCAAGCTCCGCACTGCTCTGTTGTTTGACTAAATACTATGGGACTGTCTGTTCTGAGATTGTGCTTTCTGCAGAGAAAAGAGAAATTGCTGAAGAAACAACATAGACAGGCATTGTTGCTTGATAACATGATAAATATGGATGGTCTTTCTGGTGGACGCTCCTTGCGGGATAGGAAGCCTGTGACCTACACATTTGGTAAGTGCTTTTTACTTGGTCCTGCTTTTGTGGTGGTTAAATATTTGGTGCCTAATTGGACATTGGTTACTGCACAGATGATTATGATCGGTCAATTAATGAGGCTATCAAGATAACGAAGTAAGAATGATTTCTCTATTGGCTAGTCTCTCCCTGTCTGTCTTGTGTGATTTGCTGACATGTTCTTTACTGTGTTGCTTCAGGAATGGTCAACCATCCACAGAACCCACTTTGAGGAGAGAAGCTGCTGTGAAGCATGAAACTTCTACAAATGGTAGATTGGGTAGTCCTCCACACTTGTCTCAACAGGTGTCTTTCAGAGTGCGTTCTCCTAAATCACCCGAATATGATGAATATGATGAAGACCATCAAGATGAACTATTAGATCGAAGGTACTTTCTCCAGTGTTTTGAGATCTCTTTGGGTCTGTCTTCAATGACTAACTGGTACTCTTCTTACATGTAGTAACCGTAGGAGGCAGAGACCCCAACGCTATTCCGCATCAGACTTTATTGAAGAATTATCCGAAAATGAGGCAGGTTTTGACAGTGATGATGATATAATGGGTGAAGCGGTTTATGATGAAGAATATTTAAGGAAACGGAAGCAGCGGAAGATGTCAAGTAGCTCAGAAGGAGATGATGAGTATCAGTGGGATGAAGAAAATCCTGAAGATGAAGAAGAGGAATATGAAGATGAAGATTCACCCAGCGCTAGTGAGGAGAGCGATGAGCCTCGGAGTCGGAGATTTAAGAAACTGCCGGGCCGCACGAGAAGAGAAACCAAGTTGAGGTCGGTAGGCAATCTTCAATCAGGTTTAAGACGCAGTAGCAGGGCAACCAGAAACCGCATCAACTATAGCCATTTAGATATGTCAGAATCAGAGACCGAGTCGATGCAACCTGAGAAGTCAAACGGATCCGAAGAGCACTATGATGCAAGTGATAATGCAGAGTTCTCAATGGGAAGTGATGACACAGAGGAAAACAACGACAATGAGGAGGTGAAAGTTGAGCGACCGGTTGATGATGTGCCATCTGAGATGGCAACAGCGGATCAAAATGATGTACCAAAGAGAACAAGCAGTCCAGATCAAGATCAAGATGATGTTGAAAGTGGAGGGAAAAGGCGCTTTCTTGATCTCAATGAGCTTGCCCCAGGTCCTGGATTTGATGATGGTCCTAATTCAGTGATGAAAGATGAAGGCGCAGACGACTTCTGATGAGATCCTATAGCTTGTAATTTGGTGTTGCAAGCTGATTATATGATAGGTAACTGCGAGTCCAGTCCATGATGGAAGCAAAGGAGTTGGGTTTCCCGTGGAAAATTTTGGCAACTGTGGTGCAGTTTGTTTATCCAAAGGGGAGCTAATCAGAAGTGAGAAAATTATGTAGATTTTGAGTAGTCCTATTTTTTTTTAGCATTTCTACTTTCACCTATGAGAAATGGTGGGGGAATTCGGTGAGAGTTTTCTTTCTTGTTCGCTGTACAATAACATTATAACTAATACTGTAACAGAAATATCCCTTTTAGATGCTTAGAACCATTAATTTAGTCAGATGCTTGGTGCCAGTTTCCTCCAAAGCCCATATGTTGAGCCCGTCCTGCTGAACGTTTGCTCGCTGATGTATTTAAAAAGTTTTCAGTTTATGCTGGTTTGATAACCTCCCACAATCGATCATTTCCTCACTAGCCTGTGACAAAAACCCTCTACGTTACGGCTTCGTCATCCTTCTCTGCAACGTGTTTCAGTTTTTGCAGTTTCTGGCTACTGTTTGCCCAACTCTTTTTTCTCTCTACGACAAATTCCTTGGGGCATCTGAATTCTTCCTCGATGAAATAAGAGAAAAAACTCAAATATAGCATCGAATTTTGGAAAATAACTCTGTCAGTCGTAAGTTCTGGTCATTTATATATCATTGCTGTTTGAAGAAAAGTTCATTGTCATTGTTTCTTAATTTGGAATTTGCAAAATCATCCGAATAATTTATTACCGGATCAAATGTACTTTTTTTTGCTCAACACAAAGAAGAACGCCAATAACTTCAATTCTTCACAAAATCATGGCAGAAAAAAATCATATTAATAACGCAACTATTGGAGAACATAGAGGTGCAAAATCGAAACTTCGTACTAAATGGATAGTGAAACATAACTAGTGGAGAACATAGAACTGCAAAATCAAGCCAGAGAGAATAACATTTGCGCGTTATTAACTAGTTAAACATCCTAATTTACAGCAAAACAAAGTTAGAAGTTCAAGGATGGGTGTTACTAATTACAGACGCTTCACCACATACTGACATACAGAGTATACTACTACATCTAAGACTAATAACCTACATAATTAGTACCAATCCTACATAAGCTAAAATTCAAACCCAAGTTCCTCTAAGAAGAGCACGAATTGGAGCAGTTGCACCAAAAGTCCTCACTAAATCCGAACACGACGGATCATGTTCTGCTTCAGTGTCTGTCTTCAATTCCAACCCCAATTCCTCTTCTATATCATCAGAAGCAGATATCAGCAGAAATTCACACCCTTCATAGTTCAAAAAGTCCGGTGGGTCTGCCGGATGGTACCTCAGCTGCCCAAATTCACCTTGCAAATGTGCTGGAAATGTAGCCTTCCTCTTTTTCTGAAGCCCCCTAAACTGCGATCCACTTCCATGCTGCTCTGGGTTCTTGATCTGAATCAGAAATGACCCTTCTCGCTTAATGTTCAATTCCTCTTGGGGTTCGTTTTTCTCATCCTCTGCTGGAAATTCAAGCTTGTAAACCAAATGGGTATGCATTCTCTTCTTCGGATTGTGCCTTAAAATTCGATAAATTCCTTCACCCACAGCTCTTGCTGGAGCAACTACACGGTGTCCTCTAGTTGACGTCTCGTATTCTTCTCCCTTGAGAGCTGCTTTTACATCGTCGATTTTTGTAGTCACCATTTCCACAAAACCCCAATAAGGACGGTGCCCTGTTTTCTTGCTGGGATCCGGGAGTCTTTTCCGACCCATTACAATGAACCGAAGCAAAGGCTCCTTTTCAATATTAACTTCTTGGGTTCCATGTCCTCCCTCACCGCCGGAATTTTCCTTGTCGGAGGAAATATCACGGTTGGGTTTTCCGGGATCCATGTGCGAACCAAGTTCTTTACCTTCCTTGCCGGAATGAGAATCTTGTTTAATTTCGACGGAATGCTCGCCGGACTCTGGACGGAGAACTATGTATAAACGTTGAACATCGTCGGGGTCATGCGCTTCTTGTTTGCCGACTTTTGGTCGGTAAAAGAAGAATATTTCCCCTCTTTCCTGCAGGCATTAATTAAAAAAAATTAATAACGGAGCTACATAACTGAATGAAAGTAAAAAAGGAGACAAAAGTACCTGAACTTGAACGTCGTCTTCATTTTTGGTCTTCGAATCTTCGCCTTGTCCCATGGCAGAAATTTTGTCTTGGGAAGCTGCAACTAGTGAGAGAGCTTTAAAGATAAAGTCGATGGAGCTTTAATTAATGGAGGGGGAAGCAGTTAAGGGCACGTAGGCTCATGGTTATGAGACGTGTTGGTCTTGTAGCGGCATTCTACTATCCACGTTCAACAAATGTGTAAACGCTGTCTTAACAACCTTAACTGTAGCTTGCCACTACCTGCCGCAGCAGCTTAGGTATCGGGACATGTGTATATACTTCCTCGTTAATTGTTACCACTCTATAAATATAATAAATATAAATATACTCCTCCTATCCATTTTTACTTGGCTCCTATAGGATGTCCAACAATATATTTGTTCAGTTTATGAAATCAAGAGATAATTTTACATTTACTTTCTAATTTATCCTTGTCATTAATTATAGTTATTTTCCTATTACATTTTTCAATACATTGTATTTATTATATTCAAAGGGTGATTTGGTAAAATTACTCCTATCATTTACTACTTTTTAATCCTTGTACCAAGTCAATAGGGGCCAAGTAAAGTTGGACGGAGGGAATAATATTTACATGATAGACGGAGGGAGTATGTAATAATTGTTGTTCAATGTATCCTTTAGACTAAATACCAGCATAATTTTAAACTAGTGGAGCTAATAATTAACTTGTTGAAAGTTATAAACGAATTGGCCGACTCATTTTTATAGGTTGATTTTGACACCCATTAAACTTGTTTCAGCAATGTAGAGAAACTTCTCTAGAGTAGAATTAGGCAGGCCTAGAATTCCTAATAAAATAGTTCAAATACACACAAAATTCACAAATTATTTCAAGACACCATCCTTATAATAAGAAGTGAAATCAAAACGTTAGAAATATCAATCGTTAGTATAATTAGCATTTTTTCCTTTAGATATTCTAATTAGTGCCAATAAGGATCTTCGAGGTTTGGTTATGGTATTTCTACCATATCATATGATTATGGTATATATTTCTTTAATCCAACAATAATTGTCTACTATTAACTTGACACAAGAATTAAACAGTAAATGATTTCACATTAAGAGAATTAAACATGCTTAATCAATTAGAGTATGTGATAACATGCTTGTAAGTTTATTCGTTTTGGAGAAAGCCTGTCATAAGATGGAAGAGTAAAATTTGACGCCAAATAAAAAGAAAAGAGGAAACATTTAAATGAGTATGGTAGCCCCCATATTCCACAATTCAATTGCAGCCCTTCAATATTGCTACAACGTACAGTTCTATTTTCTTCTTTTAATTGGTGCAACTATCATTCTCCTTTGAAAAAACAATAGTCACTAACCTCAAATGTCACTTCAATTAGTTCTTTTCATGTTTCAAAATCAACCACATGCCAAGCAGAACCTACCCCACATTCCCACAACAACCGCCTGCGTCTTTGGAACAATGAATGGGTCAAAGACGAACCAAAAGTTTTGGAAAATGAAATTTCTAGCTAAGAGAAAATATACAAAAATTAAAGAAACTTGCATGAATCTCAAGCTCTAATTCTATGCTATGTTGGATAGATATAAAAGTATGGAGCTATTCTCTCTGCACATGTATGTCCCTACTTCTATACATCCACAGATGACCTTGATAATGTATTCAAAAAATTGAAAGAAAAAAGGAGAGATGGCAGAGATAACAATGAATTTTTTTTAAGGGCCCCTAAGCAGCCGGATCATATCTAAAACTGAGGATTCCAGAAAGTTCACACATGATGGTTTCTATAACTGAAAAACTTGTCTATATCTTTCTCTGCTCAACTCTCAGTTACTTTGAATCTCTACTTGTCATCTCATGTTGCAGCACAGCGGTCGCCCTAGCTGTTGCAGTTTGTTCCACAGGCAGATCATCTGCCTAGGTGACTGATAATGAGCTGAATAATAATCTTCTACACATCCAGATTGTGAGAACTTCAAGCTGTGTACATATTGCACAGGTCTTGAGCTGTTGAATTTCTCAACCCACATCCCCATGCTCACATCCTCCATCTTGAACAACTGAAAGTCGGGGAGCTGTGTTAGATATTTCATTAAATTATGGCCCAGATGGAAGGGAAGCGAGATTTGTGCCTACCTTTAGGTTATTGCAATCATACTCTGAGACAATGAAGTTAGCTATGTCTGATGAAACTATATAGCCAGGTCCATTTGCATAAGCTGGATAATCTTCTTCGGGCCATTCCTGATGAAAAAAAAAAGAGAGGAAGAGGGACAAAATGAGATATTCAGATATCATAGGATACAACAAAACCACAGAAATTAAACCTAAGAGCATTATTGAGACGAATTAGTGGCAAAGGCAGCAACCGGACAACTATTTGGTTATGTGCATTTGTCGTGAAATCGGTGCATCCTTTATCCAAATACCCTCCATTTAATCTCTTTAGAACACTGACCTATCTCAAACATTTTGATCAACTCACTATCATGTGGTAATTATAAATTCTCATTAAACAAGGAGGCATAAGGAACTATGCACTTCTATATGACAGAATTAGGACTCAAGACTAAAATTATCCAGCAGCATAGAGATCTATTAATACGAGGTAAAGATATTGAGGAACAGAGGAACAAGAAGATTCAAGCTCTTACCTCATATGTTACTGCCCATTTACCGCTACGCAGGGGCTTATGGTGGTAATTGATGTTTCCAATATATAAGCTCCTAGTTTCGGGCACTTTATTTACTTCCTTGATAACTGCATCTACTCTGACAAAGGTATCATCGTCACACTTCATTATATTTTTGGCAGATGCTACACGGACCTGCAAAAAACCAAATGCATATATGAGATTAGCTTTTGGGGACAAAATTAATGTCAATGTTCAAGGGCAATCCAGATACGTACCCCATATTCACAGATGGCAACTGTTTTCAGAACCACGAGGTCATAGTGATCCATATAAGGAACAATGACGATGTCACCAAAAAAATCTGCTTCTTTCTTTAGTTCCACATTTATCTCCTTTCTTGCGTGCTGTCAAAAAACCAACTCAAGATTAAGTAATTATTTTAACAGCACCAACGCCAATATTAATAGCAAAAAATATTTCCATTTAGCTTCCATATGCTACCCATAGGTCAACCTACCAATGCAACAAAGAATCGAGCCACAACATTTGAAGATCTGATTAACTGATGCTGCATCCACGACCTCCTTATAGCCATTCGCTCAGCAAAATGATTGCCAGCAGAAAGAATACCAATGAACAGATCTACAGGCTGATCAAGGAGAGGCGGCGCCTTCCATCTGTTTGACATATCAAGATGTCTCTGAGGTGCAAAATTGGGATGTGTTGGTGGCAAAGCGGCAGCAAACACCGAATCAACATCGATATCACCGTTCAATGACAAACCAGTAGCATCCTCAAGGGCAAATCCCTGACAGCACAAACAAAGAACCTTAAGAATAGTCCTATTCAATACTCCAGTATGAACTTGAACTAAATAGTACGTTACTCACAGTTCGATATGGAAATGAGGTCACATGCCTCCCATCAACATTTATGTGATAACCCTCAAAGCCAGCACTAAGTGTTAGCACAAATAACTTTTCCTCTGAAAATGGGAATGGCCAATCAATAGACATCTTCTTGGTTCGCCCAGCAATTAGCCGGTTTAACCACCACGATGACTTTGATTGCTCAGGATGATTGCTATCATCATCTCGAATCCACTTCTCACACTTAACCTGTCTATCAACTGCAAAAGAGGCCTATGTTACCTATACATGAAGCTACTTCACAATACAACTGACAGGGCAACTCACAATGCATTGATAGTAAATTTTTTCCTTTCAATACTTTAAAATCAGTACCCAAGCTTTTAACAGATGCATTATCACAAGCTCCTATCAACACACACCCCACCCCATAGTTGGCCCAAAGTACAGATTTTTAACTTAAATTAGTACATCAATGAACAAAATTTTTAAGTTCAACTACTCAGTGAAACATATGAGCAGTAGAATTTTATCAAACAATATTTAAGAGTTAAATCAATAAACCAAATCCATTGTCTCACCAGTTTCCTCCGTATCCTTGGACCTCGTGCCGTCACACCTCTGAGCCGTCCCCCACTGCATCCTATAACAAGTGTTGTGTTCAATGACAGGGTTTCCACTCCAATCACCTCTCAATCGCGGATTGACATGGAGAATCCTTGGTGGGTCCTCTCCATCAACCGTCTTCAGCCCCTGTAACTCCATCATAAACTGTGAAACCATCAAATATTGGCCAGTTTTCAGCAAAGATATCTTCGGGTCATGCTCCGGATGGGCCTTCTTTGGTTTCCCAACAACTGTAATATGGGACCCTAGAGTAAGACCGCATGGCAACACCATCATTTTCCCTTTTTCCTGAAATTCCAACCCGGAAATCGAAATCGAATGTGGGCATTCTTCTGTCTTGTTATTATAATCTACAGGAACCACTTCTTGTCGGTGCAATTCAAGCTCTTCCCAAACCTTTTTACCTACATCGAACGCCTCTTTTGCAGACTTCAAAATCCCAGAAAAACCATCGGTGCTATTCATATTCACGGAGCTTCCATTAAAAGCTAAATTCGACAACAAAGTGTACAATTCTCTGATGCTTCTTCTCTCCGGCCTGGATTGATTCGAAACCCTAAGTGGCACATCAAAAGGACGATTTGGGGCGTTTCTTTCTTCCACATACTCCTCACTCTCAAGCACAAAAGTTTTGGAATTTAAATGGCGGTTTTTAGCAAAACCCTCTTGAGAAACTAAACTAAACCCAGTTTTGAAAACGAAAGGAACTTCTAAACCCACCAACACTAAATAAACAAATCCTATAAAAATCAAAACTTGGACCGATCTCTGCCGACTCCAGGACATAAACATATCAAATTTTGCTCTCTTCATTTTCAAGAATCCAACCCCACAATAAAAAAAACTGCAAAAAATCACCCTTTCAATGGCCAATGATCATAAATTAATAGAAAACTGAAATGGGTTTCTCCTAAAGTTTCAGAAAAAATACAGCTTGGTGAGAAGAAGAAGAGAACTAAAAATTCAAGCAAGCATGATCACAAACGCGTTCAGTAAAGGGGAGAAATAAACTTAAAGATCATACCATAGTATATATATAAGTAAGTTTTGATATATAGAGAGATTGAAAGAGAAACAGAGGCTATTGGGTCTGTATACATTCATGGAACAAAATTACTACTTTAATATATAGGTTTAATATACAAACCTTTTTCAATTCAAAATAGAAAAAGGTTCTGGTTTGAAAGGGACCCCAAAGAATATTTTCTCTATTTTTTTTTCCAGATATTAGTGCATTTAGTTAACTCTAGGAAAAAGGAAAAATAAAAGGGAAGTAGACACTAATAAAATTAACTTGGAAATTGTTTGCTAGTTAATTTCATATAAAACCCCTAAAATCCTTGCATATTTACTATTGGGCCCTCTACTTTTCTTGCTTACTTCTTTTTATGCACTCATCTTTTTAGAATTAGTATAATTTTGGGGGTTTTAAGATATTTAATTGTTTTTAAATTCTGAAAGTTCATATTCAAAAGTTCAATATCTATAACATTTGTATTGGATTACATTTGCAAATCTTATTTGGTAAGTAAATTATTTGGACAATTTGGTAGTCAAAGTCAATTTGTGAATAAGTTTTACTACTTAGGCAAATTTTATAATGAATAAAGTTATTGAAATGATAGAGATTAATGTGGCAATTAATGACCAATTTTGTGGTCAAAGTAAACTTGTGAATAAGATTTTTTTTTTGGACATAAAATAATTTTTAAATCTTGAAATGATATTAATAAGCATGGTAATAACTAATTACTTAGTAATAATACTAAACTAGTTTAAACTAGTTTCCTTATAATTAAATTAATATATCATGTTTTAAATGTTACCTGCTGATACTTAAAAACTCAATTTTTGTATTTGGAATTGAATTAATGTATCTGGATTGCTATGATTTTAAAAGATTTTTCAGTGATTTATGTAAACTCTACGATATTTAAAGTATTTTTAGAACTTTATTAGCATCAAATGTTGAATAAAAATACAATATTTAACGTTATGCATGAGTCATTAAAAAGTGTGGAGGTTGATAATTAAATATGCTTAGTTAAATATTACATAAGAAAATTTTCGATTCATTTATTTTTATTTGTTCATACCAGATTAAAATAGCAAATAAAGACAATTTTAGTGAAAAAAAATACTCATATTAATTAGTGTAGAGTCTTAAGTCTCATTTGGACATGATTTGAAATCAAATTCATTTGAAGTTAAAGTTTTATTTGGACGTGTAATTTGGACTACCTATTTAAGTTGTATTTTTTTTTTATAAATATGAAAACTCCACAAATTGTGAAAATTATATAAAAAATATTCAATTTATACTATCTTACTAAAATAAGGAGCAAGTCATTTTTCATAAACAAGATATTGAAATATCTTGAGGCGATTACAAACTTTCAACTATACATAGTTTTATAAATATCTACTAGTCAACAATAATAGGAAATAACTATTTTTTAATATAATTCTTTCATACGACACAAACAATCTTTTCGCAACAAACATGAGTGTTTTTTTTTTGGCAAAATTTAAAATGAGAAGTAATTTTTTAAAAATATAAACTTATCGGTCAAATTTTATATGTTTAAAAAAATTAATTTGAAATCACCAATTTAAATTCTAGAATCCTACTTTTTGGAGTATTTGAAATTTAAAACCATAATCCCAAATCTCAAGTTGATTTGAAATTATGATCCAAATGGCATATTCAAACACTACTTAATAGACTTGAAAGTTGATTTGGAAAAGTAGTTAACTAATGATAAGGGAAAAATAAAATAATGAAATTATTTTTCTTTTATATGCTAAAGTTAATAAATAACAACAAAATTTTATTTTTAATATATAGTAGACAAATAAAAATGAATCGAAGAAGTACTATGTTATATTTTAACCGGAGCATTGTATTTTAAACTTTTTTCTCCTCTTACCAAAAGAAGATAAACTATAAAAATTACTCTTTGTGAAATAAATATTTATTTTTGTTGATAAAAATTACTAATTGTGAAATAAATATTTATGAAACAAATGACAACGATGCAGTAATATTTTACAAGAGAATACATGTCCCTTCAGAAAGTTGTATCTGGAAAGATTTTAGTATAAGCTGTGCGCCACATGTTCTATTATTCCTTCTTCATAAACAATATTACTACACATATACTATCTCCGTCTCATATTATATGAGTACTTTCAATTTTATACGATTATTAAGAAATTATTAATATACTAGTAGACTTTATCATTTTATCCTTCATTTATATCAATATACATTAAATTAAGTTAGAAAAAATCATTAATACACTAATTAATGGTGAGGGTAAAATGGGAAAAAAATAATTAATTATATCCTAACTTAGTAAGTGTCCATATAAGATGAGACAAATATTTATAGAAATATACTCATATAATATGAAACGGAGGGAATAGTAAGTTAATCATTACATCAATATATTATAACTCACCCCTTCCCATTGATTTTCATTTGTGAAAAAATTATATCTTTTTTAAAAAATAATTTGTTGGTGAGAGTTGGCATTTGGCATAAGCTTTGTCTTAATTTTGACCTGTACTATGAGGCTCTAATAATTGTATGATTGCAAAATTGTTTTGAAGAATTCAAATGCATATTTTATTTGTCATTAGAAGAGTCTCTTCTGGCCGCGGTTGTCGACAACTCGGTTTTATTGACCCTACCGGATCGGACCAGTTACGAAAATTTCGTGCTATGCATGGTTCAACCTATGATATTAATTACTATTTCCGTCACATATTATATGAACATTTTTCTATTAATATTTGTCCTATATTATATGGGTACTTATTAAATTAAGATAAAATTAATTATTTTTTCTCATTTTACCTCGATCATTAATTAGTACATTAATTTTTTTTTAATTTAATTTAATGTATATTAATATAAATGAAGGGTAAAATGATAAAGTCTACTAATGTATTAATGATTTCTTAATAACCGTGTAAAATAAAAAGTGTCATTATAATATGGGACAGAGGTAGTATTAACTAATGATATTAAATTATCTCATTAAGTGTAAAATAAATATTAATAATATTGATAAATTTTAAGTGGTATTGATTAAACAATTTTAATATATATTTGTGTGATAGTAAATAGTCTTCTTCTTTTTTGTGTGTGCAAATCTAATGTGACAAGGTCTATTGAGATATCCATGATTAATTTTTTTTTTGTTTACTCAAAGCAGTTACAAAATATAAACAAATATTATCAATATTCAAAATAATAAAATTATAACCAAAAAATATAAATTTAAAACTAAAAGTCATAGCTAAAGTGAATCCCATAATTTAAAAAAAATTATATTACTAATTAAAATATTCTTGCGAAAGTAAACATGTTAAGGGAGATAAGTCTGTTTCATCTTTAACACTCTTTTATATAATAAATTAAAGTAAAATAAAATTTAAAAAATAATTTTTTTTAAAATTTTTGCTCAAGTAGACATGTCGATGAAGACGACTGCTTCACCCTCAACTCTCTTATATAATAATGAGAAATCCTGAGTTGGACTATTTCTTTCAACTATTTTTCTATTATTATTTGACAGGCATTCGAATCTTTGAATTCAAATATACTATTCATTCGTGAATTAAATCATACCAAATGTTGTTTCCTTCTAATTTCTAACTATACGATAAATGGGAAACTTCCTAAATATAAGATAATCGAGTACTCGATTGCTTATATAATCGTCACTCATTATGTGGAAATAATATACGCTTTTCATCTTTTTTAATTGTTATATTGTATTTTTTGAAAGTCAATTTAATTTATTTTAAAATTAAATTAATTTGATATTTTAAAATAAAAATTTTAATATTAAAAAACTATACGAAAAATTATTAATTATAGTTTTTTTTCATATCAATATGACGAAAATGTACATTTTAAAATGCTAGTCAAAGTTTCTATAGTTTGACTCTAAAAATGAAATTGAGGGAATAATAAAAAAAGTCATTCAATTACTAAAAATAGTATAACAAAGTTATGAAAATCAAGAAGGGGGTGAATTGAAATTTTCTTTATTCGACTATTCTTAATGATAGTCAACTAAGCTGCGAGTAGATTTTACGGATAGATGCAATAATGAAATTTCACGAATAACAAAAGAGACTGAGAATTTATACTGATTTGAAACATCAATGAGGTGCATACTTTCAGTCTCCTTGGATCACAAGGGTTTCTTTTCAAGCTCAAAGTGAGTAGATGATTACAGGTTGAGTACTTCACTTAAGTTTGTCTGTCAGAACTCTGACAAACTCTCGACTTGTACAACTAGTTTATAATATTTTCTTTCTCTCTTTTTTACAACTATTCTCTCAATGTTTTTCAAAAATAAAAATAAAAATGAACGATAATATTTAGGCTAGTTCTTAACGAGTGTTCTTTTTGTGCTTGCTAACGCTTGATTTATGAGATTTTTTATCCATTGTGGATCACCTTTTCCTTTTTGAGCATTCATACAAATCCAACCATCAAAATCATTAGGTGCTAACAAGTTATACTCCCTCCTTCCGTCCCATTTTAGTTGTCATGATATTAAAAATATTTATTTCAAAATAGTTGTCAATTTAAATAATCAAGAGAGAATTCATTATTTTTTTCAACTTTACCCTTAATATTAATTATCCTACAATTAAGAGAAACCTTTGATCTCCTCCCATATTGGAGTCCACATACTCTCCGTTGCAAACTTTAGTATATTTACTTCGTTATATTTTAAATTCGTAAGCGAAATCCTGACTGTACCACTGTCCGGAAATATTCCGCTGACTTTCTATTCTAAGTGTAGGTAATAGTAGATATCAAAGCTAATTTCCAATATGTAGATAGTTCTTTATCATGCCAAAGCTGTGGGTTTTTTAGCAGAGACGAAATGGTCATTTTCTTATTTTCTTCATTTAGTTGAATAATACAGTTTTACTATTTGTTAATAATAATACTCAAACTTGTGATCCATATGAAACTTAAAGAGAGATTTATTTACTATATAGTTTATTTGCAAAATAATAAATCAATGTTTAACCAAATTAATTCACCCAATTCAAACCTATTTGAAACGCTCTTTGAAAGTTAATTATTTTTTACCTTGTTTAATAGCTCATCTAAAAACTGTTTGACGGAAAATACATTCCATCAAGCAAAATAGTTAAATGGAAAGTGATCTCATGCTTTTCTTGCCTTCTTTTAGGGCATCCATAAGAAGGTTCAAAAGTTGAGATTAATGTTATTCTTATCTCTTTTTCAACATTGAGTTCTTTCATTAGGGAAAATTAGATGGGCAGGCCTCCTTGTTGTAATGATAAGGTGCATAATAGAAGATGTAATTGGACAGAAGAGGATGCAAAAACATCTACATTTGTCTCAACCAAACATGGAATTGGTACTTGGGCAACCATGTCAAAGAAATCAGGTACAGAAAAATGACTATTTCTGCTCCTTGTTTTTCTTTTATAGCAGAAAAAATCCTGAAAGTTGATGACAAATAGCTCAAAACTGGATGGACGATTCTATACATGAGGTCCATAGTTAGGTTGTCCGAAATTGGTTGAGCGAATGAGTTGCTGTCTCCTTAAATGGTCTGAGAGCTAGGACAATCCTTACATCATGATCGTGATCTAATCCATCAATGCTTTTGTGTTTTCCGATGTTGGTTTTGATGTTATGTTATCCACGTTTCAGTTGTCCTGATCTATACGGGTGAAACATGTTACATTGGTTGAGGGTATATGATGTTGTTTTTCCGTTTGATATTGGCCATGAGTTAACTTTGAGTGAGTGAGTTAGGCTTAAGGTTCATTTCCTTTAACAATTTGCCGATTACTAAATCTCAAGATTTTTGTAAATGAGTGCAATTTTTAAACAGGATATGGGAGATGTGGGAGTCGTCAGAAGCAGAGATGGAACAATCGTCTGAAGCCTGATCTTAAACAGGACAGCTTCACACTGCAAGAAGAGGAACTTATCATTAAGCTTCATGCCACTATAGGTAGCAGGTGTGTCCTCCTATTTGATCAAATTATTGGATTTGCTCCTTAATGCACTAAAATTAATTGATCTCTTACAAGTTAAACCATAGCCCCAGTATACGCTCCAGATACTTCGAGCCTGTTCATCTTAGCTAATTATAAGTAGTTGATAAACATCAAGTGTTGAAAGATGCTTCTAAGTACTGAAACTGATTCTATAAATGAATGAATGTTTTGAAGTTGCATTGACAAATTTTGCCTTTTGTCAAGATGGTCCATAATAGCACAACAACTAGCTGGGAGGACAGACAATGATGTGAAGACTTTGTGGAACACTAAGCTGAAAAAGAAGCTCTCTGCAATGGGGATTGATCCTGTTACTCACAAACCTTTCTCCCAAATTCTCACTGACTATGGAAACATTGGTGGCTTCCCGAAAGCCAGAACTCGTTTCGTGTCTCTTAACAGAGAGCTAAAAGGTGCATTTATGTCTAGACCAGAACAACTTCAACATTCTTTACAAAATTTTCAGAACTTCAACAGCCTTTGTGTCAAGCTTCCCAAAACAGAAGCTTCTGAAGAATGTTTTTTCAGCAACAATCAAGATTCCAGCAATATTAATCAGCCTCCTGTTGATCTGTTTTCCGAGTTACAAGCCATAAAATTTGTAACAGAGGCCTCAAATTACAATTCCCCAAAGGCGAATTTCTCCCATCATCCAAATCCCATAACTGATTGCTCTACATCTTCACCTTTGTCATCATCGTCTTCATCATCGGCATCTCATTCATTAGCTGAAAATCAAGTGAACTGGTCTGACTATCTTCTCGACGATGCATTTCTTCCATCGAATTTCAAAGATCAAGAAGACACATTAACCATAGAAGAAAAGCTAATCTGTGGTGGAGCTCAAGATGGATCAAACAACGTGCCATCAGTGAAGGATTTTGAAACCTCGTTATCTACAAAGGGAACATCATCGTCATCATTTGTCGAAGCCATGCTAGAATGTGAAAATGAAATGTTCTTGAACTTCCCTGGCCTATCTGAGGATCCTTTTAACTAGTGACAATGCCACTAATTGATGGGCAAGAATTAGACTTTATCTTTATTTTATGTCTACAATAGTCAAGTTGATGCTATTTCTCTATTAGATCTTCCAAAACCAAAAAGATCTCAATATAATATGATGCATAGAGTTATATTTATTTTCTATCAATTTGGGAGTTGGGACTGGTCCAAGATTTGGCAGTGATACATAGTTGAATTATGCTTGCCTAATAAGTGAACAAGAAAAGCATCCAAGGTTTTGTGCCACCTAGTGAGTTCTTAGTAGATACCCTTCCTTTCAGTTTTATTTCTCACGTTTCGCTTATGAAAAGTCAAATTATATGAATTTTGATCAACATTACATTGAATCTTGGTAGTATTTTTTATGTAATTTTTGAATATCTAAATTTGATGTTTAAAGTATTAAATTAATCTAATCCAATCTAGCTCTGAGAATTAGTCAAATTGATTATTTTGAAGCAAAACATAAGAAGTAAAAGTAAACAGAGAGAGCACTAGATATGCACTCTGTCACGAATGATTTCCATCAACATATGTTACTACTATCTTATTTTAGTCGACAAGAATAAGAGTCGAATAAACTAGTTAAATAACAAAAACAAGAAGAAAAAGAACAAAATTGCGTGAAGGATTTTGACATCTGAACCAAAAATAATATACGTATGTTTCAGCTTCATGCTTTAGTTTCACAACCATGTTATGCACGAAATAAGTACATGACACCAATTAAAACTTTTTTTTGAGTCCGTGATTTCATATTTAAGGATCAAACTCGTGATTTTTAACTTAAAACAAAAAATTACTTACCACTCTACCATAGTATTTACTGACATTTTTTTTGAAGATATCTATAACAGATACGATTACTTGCTAGATAAACAAGAGTTCATGTCTGCCTAAGCTTTGGTAAGCAGAGTTATCATGTACCTGTTGAATAGTCGAGGTTCAGGCAAGCTTCCCCGAACATCATCTTTACTGCATTCTGTTTTTAAACTTTTCTATCACTTTTACTGCTAGAGGAACAAGAGGCCATGCCAACAGATAATAAACACTGGAGGTTAAGGGGCATTGCTATTTTTAGATTCTCAGTGCTTTTGATGCACTAAAACCAGGAGGAAAAGGTATTCAGATTTCTTTCTTATTTAAATCAGTTGTTTTATGAAATTGCATTTTATCTAATTTTTTGGAGGATACAATAATTGATTTTGTGCCACACTACTAGATGTTGATTATGTTGGCACACGGTGAACAGTAAACGGTGAACAGTAAACATGGTTTAGCACACGGTAAACAGTCAACGGTGAACAGTAAACATGGTTTACTATTCATGAATAGTAAACACGTTTTACTGTTCAAGAACAGTACGCGTTTTACTATTCACGCGTTTTCTCCCCCTATAAATAGAGGGCCTCTTGACCTCATATAGAACATCCCACAAAAGAAACAAAAGGAGATTAAAAACACAAAGAGAGTTATATACCAAGATAAATATTGTCTTGAGTATT
>JBCEWC010001099.1:0-44492 GCA_038996855.1 Solanum aculeatissimum
TGTTCAGTGAAAATAAATTATTATTGCTATAAATGGTAAATATTTTCTTAATATGGTATATCTATGTAAGTTTCCCTATTATTTTCTCTTCCTATATAGTATTGAATTTATTTTATAAAAAAATAAACTTATTTTTTAATTATTTTTTACTGCATTTTCTAAAATAAAAAAAATATTTTTTTAAGAACTCTTTCCATAATATCAACTCCTATTATGTGGTGTATATATACCGTATCGATATTATATAATGTGTATAAACTCATATTAATATTGTACAAATAGTTATGTAATATATCAACATTGTATAAAATTGTGTATTAGCATGTATCAATATTATATAAACAGTGTGTAAATGTGTATCGATATTGTATAAATTATATATGAACATGTATCGATATTATATAGATAGGCATGTAATGTTTCTTTTTTTTTTTAAAAAAAAGAATTTTTTTCCTTTTTCAAAAAGAAATCATGTATTTATTGGACAACATTATTTTTTATTAAAAAATATTTTATTTTTATTTTATTGCGGTTTTTTATATATATAAAAAATCATTTTTTTTAAAAAAAGAATTCATGTTTTTTTCATGTATAAATTATGTATAATCATGTATCAATATTATATAAATAGTTTGTAAACGTGTATCGATATTGTATAAATTGTATACAAAATGTGTGTCGATATTATATAATTAGGTATGGAATATATCGACATTATATAAATGGTGAATAATCGTGTATCAATATTGTATAAATAATTATGTAATGTATCGATGCCGATATTTATTTGACCATCATGCATTCCCACCTTAATAAAATAAAAGAATAAAAAATAATAATAAACGACAAAAAAATTCACAAAAGAATTGAAACAATTAAAAAAGAAAAACAAAGTTTTCTAAAAAGAGCAAAAACAAAATTAAATATTGACATTTAAAAAAAAATTATGTAATAGACAAATGGACAAAAAAAAAGTTAATTTACCCACCAACTAAAAAGCAAAAAAAAAAAAAGAAAGAAAGAAAGAAAGAACTAGCAACAAAATAAGAAAAAAGGGGAAGAAAGAGTTGCTGACGTGGCAAAGGTCAAATGGTCAATACACAAATAATTTGTAAACCAAATAACCATGGCTGCTGAAATTGGTTATTTTTAGTAATTAAAAAAAAGTGGTTATTTTTCATGTAAATAATTTTTTTCAATGACTTGTGGATGTAATTATCTCATTAAAAAGGGTTGAAACAAGGAGTAAAAAGGGTGGGTAATTGAGTTTAAAATTAGGTCACTTGAATTTCAAATATAGTCAAATTAAGGGTTTAATCCTATAGCCAAATTGAATTAATTTACTAAATCGGCCAAATGATAAATTAACATAGATTAATTAATGAGCTTTTTAATATTAACAATATAAAATAATTAATTTAATCCCAAAGTAATCAATTCTGAAATAATTAAAATAAAGTAATAAAAATAAACTATATTCGAGAAATTCTTGTAAAATATAAACATAATTGCAATTAAAAGATTTAAAAAATCACTTAACAATACTTTTTTGCATTTTCAAAAATTAATTATTTCAAATTGTTAAAAAATTAAAAGCTCAATGATTAATTTATATTGTGGAGGGAAAAAATTGGATGTCAACAACTGCAGTAGTTGAAAAAATGATTTATTAGGGATAATATTGTAAAATCAAACGGCTGAAACAGGCACGTCAATCGGCAACTGCTTTTAAGAAAAATAATTTGTTAGGGGTAATATTGTAAATTCATAATTGAAGCAGCTGAACAAATACTGAATAGAAACGACACAGTAAAATTAAGCAACTGAAACAGGCACGTTAATCGACAGCCAGGCAATATCGTAAATTTATAGTTCCAACAATTGAATAAATAATTAATAAAAATAATATAGTAAAATCAAGCAGTTGAAGCAGGCACGTCAATTGGTTGTTGCCTGCTTAAGCAAGCAACTGAAGCAGGTGTGTCGTTTGGCAGCTGTCTGCTTCCTTTAGCGTCTTATGTATAATAGAAATATATATATGTATATATATACTAGACACACGTGCCCCGTGCTAGCACATGCCCAATTTTTATTATTTTTGTGTCTCAGTTTATGTGATATATATAAAACTTAGAAAGTTAATTAAATTTAACATGATTTTTAAATATTTTAAATTATTAAGTAATGTGAATCATAGTATTTTTTACGTTAAATAATATATGTTACTCCCTTGTCCCAATTATGTGGCATTGATAAAATTTCAAAAGTAAAAAATTAATGTATTTTAATTTTTAATTACTGTGATCTATATTATGTTTACGTCATTTTTTAAACACTATATGTTATTCATCTATCTCTATTTATGCGACACTCGATTGTTAATTGAACTTTTTATATGTTTTCAAATATTTTAAGTTGTTAATTCTAGTGATTTATAACAATTTTTGATTAATTTTCATATGCAGATATATTCATATTGTTAATTATCTAGATTTACAAGTCCTTTTATGTAATTTTCTAATTAAATAATATATGTTTAGGTTTTTTTTTGGCTCGATTTATGTGTTGCTGATAGATTGCGAACAGCTTGATGCACTATCTCCCTTCAACCCTTTGAGTGAAATGCGGCAAAAGAAAAGGAAGGAAAATCCATGGACCGACCCCATCATCTCCACCCCGTAGGAACTACGAGATCACCCCAAGGACTCCTTCGGCATCCAGGGGTCACGGACCGACCATAGAACTAATATTTATATGACTCAAAATAATTGATTAGGATGATATAGTAAAATCACAGATGAAACAGTTCAGAGAATAATTTATCACGACCAATACTATAAAATCATAGTTGACGCAGCTGAAGAAATATAATCAAGTAGTTGAAGCAGTCATGTCTAAGGGCGTAAAAGATAAGCCGAAATATAGATAACCCGCCCAAATTTTTATGGGTTGAGCTCAAGATAACTTTAATTGGTTCAATCTCAACCCGTTCAAGTCTTAACCCATATCAAAAGAATCTTCAATTAAGCCCAATTTAATCCCCAATTTTAACCCGTTCTAAGGCACTTTACTTGCATTATAATGTATGTTTTCTATCTATTTTATATTTTCTATCAATCTGTAACTTTTTATTTTTATTTTTTGAGTCAAAATGCAAATTGTGATTATAAAAAATAAATAACAATATGTTAGAATTATTGAGATTAAGCAGGTCAAATTGGGCGGGTCATGACCCAACCCAAATTTTAGCCCATTTGAACCCAAAATAAATTTGGATGGGTCATAACCCAACCCAATTTTTATTCCAACCATTTTAACATTCTCAATTTTAATCCAACCGGCCCATTTGACACTTCTAGACATGTCAGTAAGAAGATGTTTTAAAAAGATTAAAGTAAAAAACTCGTAAAAAAAATTTATGGGTCCCATATAATAAATGGGAAGAAGCAAGTAGCTCAAGCCGATATGTTGACAAAGAGTTGTCTGCTTATTCGATATGAAGCAGTTGGAAAAATATTTTATCAAGGTGATATTGTAAAATCCTTAAGCAGCTGAAGCAGGTATGTCGTCCAACCGTTGTCTGTTTCTAGTCGCATAAAATCATAACTGAAGCAATTAAAAAAATACTTTATTGGAGTGATATTATTAAATCATAGTTGAAGTAATTGAAAAAATAATTAATAAAAATAATAAAAAAATCAAGCGGTTAAAGTAGATACGTTAATCGACAGTTGCCTACTTAAGCAAGCAACTGAAGCAGACATGTTGTCCAATAGTTGTTGACTTCTAGTCGCGTAAAATCATAACTGAAGCAGTTGAAAAAATAATTTGTCGGGACAATGTTGTAAAATCATAGTTGAAGTAGTTAAAGAAATAATTAATAAAAATAATATAAAATCAAGCAGCTGAAGCAAACACGTTAATCAACAGCTGCTTGCTGAAGCAGGCATGTCGTCCAATAGCTGACTGCTACTAGCCGCTTACATATATACTAATCACTGGCGTTCGCACCAGCGCAGGCTCAAAATTTATGTCTTAATTTATGTGATATAGATAGAATTTAGAAAGTCAATTAAATTTTAATACGATTTTTAAATAATTTAAATTATTAATTATTGTGAATTATAGCACATTTTTACATAATTTTTAAATAATATATTTTATTTCTCTTGTCCCAATTTATGTGGCACTGATAAAATTTTGATAGTCAATTTTTTTATGTCTTTTACTTTTTAATCTTTTTAATTATTATGATATATACTACGTTTACGACATTTTTACATAACATATGTTATCCATCTATTCTTATTTATGCAACAATGGTTCAATGTTAATTGAACTTTTTGTATGTCTTTTAAATATTTTAAGTTGTTAATTCTTGTGATTTGTAGTATTTTTTATTTAATTTTCATATATATATATATATATATATATTACTATTGTTAATTATCTAGATTTATGGTAATTTTTATGTAATTTCCTAATTAAATAATACATGTTATTTCTTTTGTCCCTTTTTATGTGACGTCGGGAAAAATTTTGAAGTTGTCAAATATCATGATTTATAACATTTTTTATACTTTTCTAGATTCATGGTTATTTTTACGTAGTTTCTTAATTAAATAATACATGTTATTTCTTCTATCCCATTTTCTATGACGTTGATAGATCAATTTCAATAATCAATTGAATTTTTTATTTGTTTTAAAAAAAATTAAAATCAAGCAGCTGAAGCAGACACGTCAGTGGACAACTGCCTACTTGAGCAAGAGCAGGCATGTTGACCATGACGTGTCTACTTCTTCACTCTTATTAATAGTAGTAATTTATTTAATTTTCATATATATATATATATATATATATATATATATATTACTATTGTTAATTATCTAGATTTATGGTAATTTTTACATAGTTTCCTTATTAAATAATACATGTTATTTCTTTTGTCCCAAATATCATAATTTATAGTATTTTTTATACTTATCTAGATTTATGGTAATTTTTATGTAGTTTCCTAATTAAATATGGCAATTTTTATTTAGTTTCCTAATTAAATAATATATGTAATTTCTTTTGTCCCCTTTTATGTGATGTCGATAGATCAATTTCAATAATCAATTAAATTTTTTTTGTTTTTAAATTTTTTTAAAATCAAGCAGCTAAAGCAAGCACGTCAGTGAGCAATTGCCTGCTTGAGCAAGCAGCTAAAACAGGCATGTCGACCATGAGTAAAGTAATATATATATATATGTGTGTGTGTGTGTGTGTGCCAATAAAGTTGTTCAAGTAGACAACTGGTCGACATGCTTGTTTGAGCAGCTTGAGAGTACATCCATAATTTTTCGATGATTCTTCCATTTTAATTTTTTTTTCAATTTTTAAAATCTGCATAAAAAATTTGTCACGCCTCGGGAGGGTTCCCTTGGCATGGCTCCAAGAGAACCACCGGGTGTCATCGTCACATCATACTCAACAACAGAAGAAAATACTCAAGAAATGACTGTAAATAAATAAATAAATATCAGCAATCTAACTAAGAAATAGTCAAGACTAATATGAAAGAAGCTAGTCAACATCAATCACATCAACAATCCCAATCTAGTCTATGAAACCTCTATCTAAATTGTCTAGAAGGTACCATGACAGGTCATGGCTACCCCAACTCGAAGAAAAATAGAAGTACTCCATAAGAGATAAAAAGGCTTCTCCGGACAGCAAGAAGGGCTCACCAAACCTGGAAGTAAAAGTTGGACCTCAACGATGCGCTGGTTGAAGTCTTCTATCACCAGTATTTGCATCATTAATGATGAAGTCCCAAATAGACGTCAATACATAGAATATACTAGTGTGTAAGAATGGCTAAAGTAAACAAGTAAAGCCCAAACTAAAATCAATCAACTCAACTCAATGGATATGCAAGTTTTAAGTGTAAAATCATGCTTTGAAAATAGATTCAGTGTTATGCAACTCGATTTGAAACATTATATGTGCAATCAAGTATTGCTTAGAAGTTTCTCTTAACCGACATCCAATCCCACCACTTTTAGTTTGATGATGAACAATGAAGGTGACTTCATTGTCACGTCTTTCCTAAACTTGTCAAGGTAAAGGACGATCAAACTCTCTCTTGGATCCAAAATGAATGTTTATCTTTTTGGGACATGAGTTGCCCGAATTAATGGTGTAACTATCCTACGTTGGCAACTTAGTTTATGGGTTGGATTAGTTACCTACTCGCTCCCATATCGATGCTCAATACTCCTCCCATGACTAAAACATGCTCATGTCAATCAACTCAAATCTAATCTTTTTGGATTTTCTCTAATCAACTCAACTCAATCACTCAACAACTCAACCAAAAACAGGATGATCAATCATGCACACAATCAAGACTCTAACTCAAACGGTCATTTAGACTCCACTCAATCATGCTCATTAGATATGCACATATGTAGGCAATATGCTCCTCATACTCAATTTACACAATTCTGATAATCATAATCATGGTCTCAATCCGATCGATGCAACAAAGGTTATATAGAATGATGAAATTCAAAGTCCATAGTATTGAATGCAAAATTTTATACTCTAATTTCATATGACCAGAATGTAACTCATTGACTCGTTTATAAATATACATAAAGACTCAAAATAATTGCAAGTAACTCAAAGATTAGGATCATGGGAATTTTCATACTCAATTCTCATACATAAAATCAACTCAAGTAGATGAAAAGGCACGTGGACAAACTCATTCTAATGCTTTAGGAAGTCTTATATACCTGGAATTACGAAGAATGATCAACTCTCTGACGATCCTCAAACTTAAACTCAAGACCCTCGATTTTCTCTCTCATTCAATGCTTTCTAGGTTTCTAAGTGTATAATGATGGATGATACACCTAGGGTACTGATAAAGGGTCCAAATCAAGTCCAAAATATCATGGGTTTTAATTAAAAAAGATAGGAAAGAACGAAAATACCCCCCTTAAAATTTGTTGAGTGGAACCATGAAACTCTGTCTACGAGACCTGATCTCACTCACGGGCCGTCTAGTAACTCGTTATTCAAGGTTCAGAAATCTTGATTTCTGTAACTTTAATCTACGAAACTCATTTCATGGATCGTAAAAGAGACGACGGGCCCTCTGGTAACTTGTTGTTCAAGGTTCAAAAATCTTAATTTCCTGAAACTCAATCTATGAATCCCATTTTACGGGTTGTGCAATGAAGTACGGTCCTTATAAGAACTCGTACAAGAGCCTCAGACCTAGAAAAATTTCTTAAGTCATAGGGGTGACTATTAGGTCCTATCTATGGGCCATAGATGCCCATTCGTGATTTTTTCCTATGATTTTTATCAGTCATTTTCTCAATTTCTCCTGGCATTTACAACATACTAGATGGAATGAATTAGGCGGTGTTACATTATCCTCGAATGAAGAGCAATCTAGGAACCTAGTTAAGGCAAGAATCCTATCATGGACTCTAACAATCAAATAGTTCACAAATTACTCATGCAGTCCATCAATCAAGAAAATCAACTAATCAACAAATCGAATCAGTCATCAATCGGACTCTAGGACTCTATCATCATTCAAACTCAGAATAGAAAGAAACTTAATGAATAGGAATGAATTGTTACCGTTAACTCTCTCATCATCAGCAGGCAAGAATAAATGTGGGTATTTAGCCTTCATATCCTCTCCATCTTCCCAAGTAGCTTCTTCTACAAACTGATTTCTCTACAATACCTTGACAAATGCAATTTCTTTGGTCCTCAACTTGCGAACCTGACGGCCCAGGATTTGAATGAGAATCTCCTCATAACTCAAGTTGTCCTTCACTCCAATACTTTTAATAGGCACAATCAACTGCGGATCTCCTAAACACTTCTTAAGTATGAAAATATGAAAGACTAGATGGATGACTACTAACTCTGGTGATAGCTCCAACTCATAAGCTACATTACCTACTCTCTTCAAAATTTGATAAGGAAAAATGTAGCTCGAACTCAACTTCCATTTCCTCCTAAATCGCATCACGCCCTTCATAGGTGACACTTTCAAATACACCCAACCATAAACCTCGAACTCTAAGTCTCTTCTTCTAATATCGGTGTAGAATTTTTTTCAACTCTACGCAGCCTTCAATCTTTCTCATATGATTTATGCCTTCTCCATGTCTTGGTGAACCAAGTCTAGCCTAATCAACTTTTTCTCACCCACTTCGAACCAACCAATTGGTTATCTACATCTCCTTCCATAAAGTGCCTCATATGGGGTCATCTAAATACTCAAATGAAAATTGTTGTTATAGGTGAAGTTCAGAGGTAAATGGTCATCCCAATTATCTTTGAAATCAATGATGTAGACTCTCAATATATCCTCCGAAGTTTGAATTATGTACTCTGCTTGCCCATTAGTTAGTGGGTGGAAAACAATGCTAAGGTTCACCTTCGAACCCAAGCCTTTTTGGCAGGACCTCCAAAATTGAGCAGTGAATTGAGCTCCTTTATCTAAAAGATAGACAAGGGAACTCTATGCAATCTCATAATCTCTCTTATATACAATTGGGCATAATCCTCTATGGTATTAGTAGTCTTTATTGCCAAGAAATGGATTGATTTAGTCATCCTATCAACAATCACCCAGATCAAATCATGTTGTCTGCGAGACCTCAGTAAGACTGTGACAAAGTCCATGTTAATCATCTCCCACTTCCATTCTGAAATATCAAAGTTCTGGGCTACTCCACATGGACTTTGATGCTCAACTTTTACTTGTTAGTAGTTCAGACACTTAGAAGCGAACTCAATAATGTCTCTTTTTATTTCACTCCACCAGTAGACTTCTCTCAAGTCATGATACATCTTAGTTGATCTCGGATGAATCGAATACTTAGAGTTGTGGGCTTCTATCATGATCCTTTCTCGAATACCATCAATATTTGGAATACACAATCTGCCTTGATATTCCAATACTCCATCTCCCCCTTTGGCAAAAGTCATTACCTTCTGCTTATGCACATATGCCTTCAACTACCGTATGATAGGATCTTGGTCTTGCTTCTCCTTCACCTCCATTATTAGAGATGATGTAGACCTATTACGTACAAGAACTCACCTTCACCAGATTCATCTAGTTGAACTCCTAATAGTGCCAGTCAGCGAACCTCTTTAGCCAACTCTTTCCTCTCTTCTTCCACATGAGTGGTACTCCCCATAGACAACTTGCTAAGAGCATCAACAATATATTAGCTTTACCTAGGTGGTAGAGGATACTCATGTCATAGTCTTTGAGTAACTCAAGCCATTTTCCCAATCTCAAATTTAGCTCCTTCTGAGTGAAGACATATTGCAGGCTTTTATGGTATGTGAATACATCCACAAACGCTCTATATAAGTAGTGGCGTCATAGCTTAGAGCAAACACTGTCGCTGCCAATTCTAAGTCATGTATGGGATAATTCCTCTCGTGCATCTTGAGTTGCCTGGAAGCATAAGCAATAACTTTACCCTTTTGCATCAATACATATTCCAATTCCACTCTCGAGGCATCACAATAAATGACAAATTCATTAGTTCCTTCGGGTAAGGTCAACACTAGGTAGTAGTCAACCTTGTTTTCAACTCTTGAAAACTCCTCTCACACTCATCAAACCATTGAAACTTGACCTTCTTCTGAGTCATTCTAGTCAACGGTGCGGATATGGAAGAGAACCTATCAATAAATCTGCGGTAATAGCCTGCCAAACCCAAGAAGCTCCTTATGTCAGTCAAGAAAGGTTGGTCTAGGCCAGTTCTTAACCGCCTTAATCTTTTGAGTGTCCACTCGAATACCATCACCCAAAATAATATGGCCTAGGAAAGCCACAAACTTGAGCCAAAATTCACACTTTAATTTTTTTTACATATAATTCATTATCCTTGAGCGCCTGAAGAACAATTTGAAGGTGATCAACATGTTCCTCCTTATCTCTCGAGTACACCAAAATATCATCGATGAACACAATCACGAACATATCAAAGTATTGTCTGAACACTCTGTTCATCAAGTCTATGAATATGGCAGCAACATTGGTCAATCTAAAGGACATTATCAAAAACTCGAAGTGACCATATCGGGTTCAAAAAGTCATCTTTGGGATGTAATATTCTCTCACTTTCAACTGGTGATAGCCTGACCTGAGGTCTATCTTGGAGAAAACAATGGCACCCTGAAGTTGGTCAAACAAGTCGCCGATCCTTGGAAGAGGATATTTGTTCTTAATGGTCACCTTATTCAACTAGCGATAATCTATACATATTATGAGGGATCCATATTTCTTTTGCACAAATAGGACAAGAACACCCACACCCCATGGAGAGACTTTCAGCCTAATAAATCCCTTATCCAAGAGATCTTTCAACTACTCTTTCAGTTCTTTCAACTCGGCAGGAGCCATTATATATGGAAAAATTGAGATAGGCTGGGTGTTAGGAAGAATATCAATTTTGAAGTCAATCTACCTATCATGAGGGACTCCAGACAGATCCTCAGGAAACTCATTCACAATTAGAACAGACTCAAGGGTAGAGGCTCAACATCATCAAATTTAACTCGCACGAGGTGATATATACATCCCTTAGAGATTAGCTTTCTGGCCTTGAGGTAGGAAATAAACTTACCCTAAGACGCAAAAGAATTACTCTTTCACTCTATAACAAGCTCATTCAGAAACTGGAATTTGACAGTTCAAATTCTACAATCAATGGTGGCATAGCAGGCATGAAGTCAATCCATGCCAAGGATTACGTCAAAATCAACCATTTCAAACTCTATCAAATCATCAGAAGTATCCCTATAATGGATGGACACTATGCAATCTCTATAAACTCTCTCAACTAGAATAGACTCACCAACAGAAGTAGACACATCAAAGGACTCAAGCAAACACTCGGGAAGAATCTCAAATCTACTAGTCACATATGACATCACAAACAACAAAGTTGCTCCTGGATCAAGCAACGCATAACAATCAAAAGTAAAAACTCAAAGCATACCCGTCACAACATCTAGTGCGGCCTCTTAGTCTTGTCGATTCCCTTTGCATACAGATAATTTATTCCATCGCCTGTCCCTAGCGTAGCACTTCTCTGATTACCTTTAGCTGGTGGTGCTATAGTAGAAGATTGAGCCTTATTGCCCCACATCGGACACTCTCTCTGAAAGTGACCTATCTGGCCACACTTAAAACAATCATTCCCTCTCTATCTCTGCACTTTCCCAGATACATCTTGTCGTATTTTCCACAAGGTGGATTCCCTTTCGAGCCAAAGGTCATACTGGCTTGTGAGTGAGAACCCTGTGTTCTGGAGTTCTACTGACCTTGGGACTTTTGATCATACCTATTACTCGGAGTTGGTACACTCGCTGATGATAGTGCATAACTCGAAGACCTCTTCTGAAAGTAAGACCTATCTCTCTTACTCTACTTAGGTTGACTAGGCTTAGACCCTGCTTACTTGGCCTTCTTGCTCAAATGCTCCTCTCTATATCTCTTCTTATACTCCTCAAGTTGTTGTGCATAGACCATAAGCCTAGAGATGTCCATGCTTGGGAATAACAATGTCGCCTTGCACTCTTTTTTCACATACTTACCCAAGCCAGATATGAACTTTCTTATTCTAGCTCTCATGTCTTGGACCATCTCTAGGGCATACCTGGATAACTAGATGAACTTAAGACTGTACTCTTTGACAGTCAACTCCTCCTGCTTCAAGTTCATGAACTCTTTAATCTTTGCCTCACGCAACTCTTTGGGAAAGAAGTGATCAAGGAAGACACTCTCAAATTCACTCCATTCAGCAAACTCAACATTCTGACCTTAACCCTCTTCCCATTGGTTATACCAGACGTTCGCTACATCTTTAAGATGATACGAAGCAAGCTCAACTCCCTTAATCTTAGTCTCATGCATGACTTTCAACACCTTCCATATCTCAGTAATAAAGTTCCCAGGGTCTCCCTCAACCTTAGACCCTGTGAAAACTGGCGGTTTCATCCTAAAAAAATCTCTAAGTCTGGTTGCAGCAGTTGGATCTTTGGAGCTAGAACTAAGAGATTGTGAAATCTGATTCCCATTCTGAGCAGCTACTAATTGGGTGAGCATAGTAATAGTTCCTCTAAAATTAGCCTTTATAGTAGGAGCAGATGGAGCAGTAGGTACCTATGGAACACCAGTGACTCTAGCTGGTCGACCTCGACCCCTCATCTCCATCTGAGTAGGCACCTTTGAAAGAGGATTCTCAATATTTCCATCTGGGGTATCTCTTTGGGCAGCGGTACACTAAGGAGGCATGATCATTAAATACGCAACGCACGAAATAGAAAATAGCTTTTATAGAGTTAAACTCTATCACATGAACTCAGAATACAAAAGAAGTGTAATAATTCCTAATGTCCTATAGCCTCCTACTTATAAAGTGTGGTGCACAACACACCTATAAACAAGACTCGACTAGACATGGCTTCATAGACTCCCTAGGACACTTGAACTCTATGCTCTTATACCAAATTTGTCACATCCTGAAAGGGTACCTTTGGTGTGATCGATGTTTGAAGAACCATTGTTGATTCCCCAAGAGAACCACATGGTCTCATTGTCACATCATACTCAATAGCGGAAGAAAATACTCAAGAAAGGACTGTAAATAAATAAATACTAGCAGTCCAACTGAGAAATAGTCAAGACTAGTATGAAAGAAGCTAGTCAACATCAATCACATCAACAACATCAATCACATCAACAATCTCAATCTAGTTTATGAAGAATCTATGTAAACTGTCTAGAAGGTGCCATGACTAACCCAACTCGAAGGAAAATAACAGTACTCAATAAGAAATAAAAAGGCTCATTTGGACAACAAGAAGGGCTCCCCAAATTTAAAAGTAAAAGCTAGACCTCAACGATGCGCTGATTGAAGTCCTGTATCACCTGTATCTGCATCATTAAAGATGCAGGCCCAAATAAATGTCAGTACATGAAATATAATAGTATGTAAGAATTACTAAAGTAAACAAATAAAGCCCAAACTCAAATCAATCAACTCAACTCGAAACTCAACTCATAACTCAATTCAATAGATATGCAAGTTTAAAGTGTAAAATCATGCTTTGAAAATAGACTCAGTGTTATGCAACTCAGTTTGAAACATTATATGCACAATCAGGTATTGCTTAGGAGTTTCTCTTAATCGACATCCAATCCCACCACCTTTAGTTTGGTGATGCACAATGAAGGTGACGTCGTTGCCATGCTCGCCCTAAACTTGTCAAAGTAAAGGACGATCAAACTCTTTCTTGGATCCAAAATAAATGTCTATCTTTTTAGGACATGATTCACCCGAATTAACGGTGCAACTATCCTATGCTGACAACGTAGTTTAGGGGTTGAAGTAGTTACCTACTTTCTCCCCTATTGATGCTCAATACTCCCCTCAATACTAAAACATGCTTATGCCAATCAACTCAAATCTCATTTCTTTGGATTTTCTCCAATCAACTCAACTTAATCACTCAATAACTCAATCAATCAAGATGATCAATCATGCACACAATCAAGACTCTGACTCAAACGGTCATTTAGACTCCACTCAATCATGCACATCATATGAAACAAGTAAGATGCTCATTAGATATACACATATGCAGGCAATATGCTCCTCATACTCAATCATACTTAATTTACTCAACTCTGACAACCACAGTCATGACCTCAATCCGATCGATGCAATAATGATTTATATAGATTGGTACAATTCATAGTACTGAATGAAAAATTTTATACTCCAATTTTATATGACCAACATGTAACTCATTGTCTCGTTCATAGATATGCATAAAGACTCAAAATAATTGCAAGTAACTTGAAAATGAGGATCATGAGAATTTTCATATTCGATTCTCATACATAAACTCGACTCAAGTAGACAAAAGGGCGCGTGAACGAACTCAGTCTAAAGCTTTAGGAAGCCTTATATACATGAAATTAGGAAGAACGATCAACTCTCTGATGATCCTAAGCTTGAACTCAAAACCCTCGCTTTTCTCCCTCCTTCGATACTCTCTAGGTTTCTAATTGTATAATGAGGGATAATACATACAGGATCCTGATAAAGGGTCCAAATAAAGTCTAAAACGTCATGAGTTTTAATTAAAAGGGGTAGAAAATGATGAAAATACCCTCCTTAAAATCTATCGAGTGGAACCACGAACTCCCATCTATGGGTTGTAATCCCACTCACGGGTCATTTGGTAACTCGTCATTCAAGGTTAGAAAATCTTGATTTCTGGAACTTCAATCTACAAAACTCGTTTCATGGGCTGTAAAAGAGACGATGGGCTGTTTGATAATTTGTTGTTCAAGGTTTAGAACTCTTGATTTCCTGAAACTCAATCTACGAATCCCATTTCACGGGTCGTGGAATGAAGTACGATCCGTAGAATAACTCGTATAAGGGCCTCTGACTTGGAAAAATTTCATAAGTGATTTTTCCCAATCATTCTCTTAACTTCTCCTAGGCACTTACAGCAGATTAGGCGGAATGAATTAGGGGGTGTTACAAAATTTATGGACGATTTTATAATTTTTATGATTTTTTCAGAATAGGTCGGCATGTTTGCTTGAGCAGCTTGAGGGTATATCTATATTTTTTCTGTGGTTCTTCCAGAAATTCAAGGGCACTGTGATAATTAACAATTTAAAATACTTATAAGTGCAAATAAAGTTGCTTAAGCAGGTAGCTGGTCGACATGCTTGCTTGAGCACCTTGAGGGTACATCCATAACTTTTTGGTGATTTTTTCATTTTAATTTGTCTGTCTTACTTTTTTATTTTTTCGATTTTTAAAATCTGCATAAAAAATTTATGGACGATTTTATAATTTTTGTGATTTTTTTAGATTAGGTCAACATGTCTGCTTGAACAGATTGAGGGTGTGTCTATATTTTCCTGTGGCTCTTCCAGAATTTTAGGGGTATTGTGATAATTAATAATTTAAAATACTTAAAAGATATAAAAAAAATGATTGAGTCTTAAAAGTTTATCGGTGCCACATAAAATGGGACAGAGAAAGTAACATGAATTTGAAAACAACGTAAAAATACTGTGAATCTCAAAAAATAATTTTATAAGACATGTAAAAAAAATTGATTGAGTCTTAAAATTTTATCGGTGCCACATAAAATGAGACATAGAAAGTAACATGTATTTTTGAAAACAATGCAAAAACTATATTAAATCTCAATAATTAGCAGTTTAAAATATTTAAAAGACATAAAACTTCAATTCACTTTCGAAATTCTATTAATGTCACATAAATTGAGATTGAGGGAGTAACGTATATCAATTAAAATTATATAAAAAGTATTGTAAATCGCAATAATTGATAATTTAAAATATTTAAAAGACATATAAAAGTTTGATTAATTTTCGAAATTCTATTAGAGCCACATAAATTCGGACGAAAGGAGTAATATGTATTATTTGAAAGTTACGTAAAAAATATTATAAAATAAATAATTAAAAAATTAAAATATTTAAAAATTATATTAAAACTATTGACTCTCCAAATTCTATTTGGGTCACATAAATTAAGGGAAAGAATAATATATTGGGTCATGCAACACACGACGTTTGCCACTAAATATATATATATATATATATATATGTATGTATATAAGTGTGAATAAAGTTGCTCAAACAGATAGCTGATCGACATGCCTGTTTCAACAACTTAAGAGTATATCCATAATTTTTTAGTGTTTTTTTTTTTGTTTTAATTTGTTTGTCTTATTTTTTGATTTTTCAATTTTAAAAATCTGCATAAAAAGTTCATGGACAATTTGATAATTTTTGTGATTTTTTTGGAGTAGGTCAACATGTCTGCTTGAACAGCTTAAGAGTATATTTGTACTTTGTCTGTGGTTCTTCCATTTTAATTTATTTGTCTTATTTTTATTTATTTTTTATATATTTAAAAACTACAAAAACAAATTCAGGGGCATGTCAATTTAAAATACTTACAAAACATATAAAAATTGGTTGAGTCTTAAAATTTTATCGGTGCCACATAAAATGAAACAGAGAAAGTAACATGTATTTGAAAACAATGTAAAAAAATTGCAAATCTCAAAAATTAATTTTATAAGACATGTAAAAAAATTGATTGAGTCTTAAAATTTTATCGTTGCTACATAAAATGGGACATTGAAAGTAACATGTATTTGAAAATAATACAAAAAATACTTTAGATCTCAATAGTTAGTAGTTTAAAATATTGAAAAGACATACAAACTTTAACTGACTTTTGAAATTCTATTAATGTCACATAAATTGAGATAGAGGGAGTAACATATATCATTTATAATTTTATAAAAAGTATTGTAAATCGCAATAATTGATAATTTTAAATATTTAAAAGACATATAAAAAGTTTGATTAATTTTCAGAATTCTATTAGAGTCACATAAATTCAGACGAAAGAAGTAATATGTATTATTTGACAACTACGTAAAAAAATAATATAAATTAAATAATTTAAAAGTAAAATATTTAAATATTATATTAAAATTATTAACTCTTCAAATTTTATCCAGATCACGTAAATTAAGAAAACATAACATATATTGGGATTGCCACTAGTATATACTTTCTCCGTCCTAATTTATTTGTCATGTTAAGGTTTTACATAACCTTTAACCTTTAAGAAAAAAATAATTAGGAGTGTTATGTGACTAATATAGCTCTTATAAATAATTAAATTTTTATTTATATATGTGCCTCTTAATTCTAGAATAATTAATGTTAAAGATAAAATTGAAAAGAAATGACAACGTCTTTCCTGATTATCAAATTGATAATTATTTTGTGATAACTATTTTCATTATATACTACAAATAAATTGGGAGGGAGGTAGTTTATATTTTGCAATTCTTTGAAAAATGATAATCGCCGTCATAACCCATTTTGCTTGACCCTACTCTCCAAAAACAAATGTTCCTTCTGCCGGAGTAGCATTTCCGTTGCCGGAGATAGCAAAGAGACAGTTACCCGCATTTGCAAATTCACGGTTTTCTGTTTTTTTATTCAATGGAAACCTTGCTACCGGTTAGCACTCTCACTTTGGCTTGATCGAAGTTCAATTGCATAATTTATGCTTTTTTTATGCGTGTTATCATTTTGAACTTTTTTGATGATTCTTGGCAAGTCTGAATATGGTTGTTAGTTGTTTGCTTCATGAAAAACCAACATCGTTCACTAATGCTTTTATCGAGGATCGTTTTTAAATATACAAAATTGTGTTTTCTGAACTCAAATTGGGTCGGAGGGTGTGTTTGATTGTAGAATTTTGTTGATTTGGAATAGTTAACACATCTACAAGGAAGTATACTGCCAGGTGATGAAGCCCTAGTGAAGTTTTAGCAGTGTGCTGGTTTTCTCATGATCCCCCAAAAACATTAATAGGAGTGAAGCAAATTATAGGCTGGAGTCTTTCTTATGTAGTCTGGGGTGCTGGCTATCTTCTTTACATTTGTGTTTTTTTTTATTTATTTACACCGGGTGTCCGAGTCTATTAGAGCCTCGACTAATCCCGGGGCTCCACAGGCCCTCGGCAAGGAGTTTCCCACAAGTGCACCACGGTTAATTCAGGTTTTATCCAATTCGATGGTCCTCAGAAATTGTTTGCACCCAGTGGGATTCATTTGTGCATTTTGGGTATTGATATGCTTATTGCTTCTTAGGTTCATATGTCACAGAATTGTTTAGTCTTCACCTTCTTGGAAATGAAAATTGTCGAAGGGTGTCCCATATTTCTGATTGTATTCTAGTTTGGTTTGATACTGTTCTTTTTTATAAGGAGGTTTGATACTGCTTTTACAAGTTTTGTTTTCGTTCATGTTTATTATTTTTGCTTGCTATAGCTCGACACTGCTGTTCTGCTACATCAAAACCAAAAACTTTCTCAGAAGCTAGAAGCTCAGAAGATTGAGATTGCGGTTCTTGAAGAAAAAATCACTGAATTGAGGGACAAACAGAAGCCATATGATAACACTCTAGGTGTTATTAAGAAATCATGGGAAAAGGTATTATTTCATTCCAGTAGCTGGACGCTTAAGTATGATATTTCCTAACATAGATTTGAACTCTCTATATGAGTATTGTCAGTCTGGTCCTCAATGGACACACAAATGGACATTCAGACACATGTATGGACATGTTTTTCCATGTCCTGTATAGTACTGCGTGTTTCTGAAATGGAACTTTTGACTTACTTCTTTACTAGATGGTTGATGAATTGGAAGTATGTTCCATGCACACAAAGGATCCGTTAAGACATGGAAATGCAAGTAACCATCAGTCTTGTGCGAAAGGTAAGAGATGCCCATCTATGCTAGTTTTTGTTTCTTGTTAACTCCCGAACTCTCCTTATTCTCTTTCTTAAAAAGAACATAATGTGATTGTGCAAAGAAGGGTTAACAAGGTTCTGATTCTCAGTGGATAAGATGATATGGATGCTATCTAGATTTGTTAAAGAAGAAGAGTTTGATGTAACAGTTTGTGCAGCCGTCTAACTATTTATAACTTAATTAGCTACGATAAGTTGATAACTAACTTGTTTCATTGATGATTGTTGAAAACTAATTTTAATATCTAATTCTTGTTCTTTTTTCTTGGTGGGAAATAGAAGCAATGATAATTAAACTCTGTAGTACAATATTGGTAGTGTTAATTAAGAAAATTAGTGGGTCATTATAGCCCTTGTTAATCAATTGGTGGCTCAAGTTGAAATTATCCAGAAATTTGTAGTGAGGGATAACAACACTAAGCCTAACTAGAGGTATGATATGTTTAATCTTAAACTCCATTTCTTAACTACCTTGTACTATCTTTAATCTATCTTCCGGAACTCTTCAAATAAAATGTGGGAGGTAATGTAGTGGAAAGAGATAGGATTCTATAGTGTAAGGTGCTTTTTTGCCTCCCAATAAGCTCTTCAGGTTTAGAGTTGGTTTCCAAGAGCAGATGGAAAACTCTAATGTCTTCTTTAGAGGGTATGGTGCAGAATATTCTCACACATTGAACACCAGGGTATATTTTATCTTTTGTGCTTTTTCTTTTTTGTGTTCTTTTTGCTTTCTAGCCAGCCAATATTGTTTCGTTCTCTGCACACACTGTTAAGTTTGTATGTTCTGTCTATCTAACCAGTTCATAATATTGTTGATGGACCTCGAGATTGTATATAGACCTTTAGTTATCTTCCCTTGAATACTAATTTGGTAAAAGTGCTTTTTCTGGTGTTATATTTTTCCATGGCTTTCCCGTACATACTGTTATGATAAGATAGGTTTATTCTGAAGATTCCTCTCTCTCTAGCACAGTTTGTGTAATTTGGTTGTCCTAGTAAAAGAAAAAAATTGGAGCTATAGGTTTTTGAAATTGGATCAGTTTTGCTCCTCTCATCTATGTTTGTATCATCTTGTTGCTAGATGGTTCTTTATATGCATGTGAGGATTCTTTCTTAAGTCACCTTTTACAAATTGGTGCAACTGAAAGCAGCTCTGCTACGGAATATGAACACAAGAAAATGGATGATCAAAAGATCATGAAAATATATCGGAATATAATATTCAATTTAGATGACGTTTCGCAAATGAAGGACAAGTTGTCTGCTGCAGTTCTCGAGGTGCTTCCTGAAGATGGTAAGAACTAAGAAGTTCTCTAATGTATTATCTTCAATTTGAATGATACGGCCTTATTCCTTCTCTAGTTTTAATTTATTTTACTTTTTGCACCGTAGGATCATGTCTCCGAAAGTCATCTAGTGATTTGCATATAGGAGTTAAAAATCTCATACAGATGATAAATGAACTTCATTTGAAGCACCGATCGCTGGCTGGTGCGTTGCAGAATCATAGAGATACTGATGCTAAGAATAAAGCTGAGCTTAAGTGTTTAAGAGGTAACTCCTTATTCTTGAGTCAAGTTAATGGTAAATCTTTTGAGATCTTTTTATTGGGGAACTCAAAGCACTCTGAAGTTTGAACTATTACTTTGTAGTTGGTCATGTTAGGTGCCAACTTGTTTAATTTAATCAATACTGTTTACCCAAGCATGCTGTCTTTGTTGATGCTTAAACTTGAAATGTTTCTTTCTACCGGCTGAATTCTGGTCACTCTGGCTTGGGTATTGTAACTAGCACTTTTTACTCCTTTTGTATTGTTATTCTGGTGCGGTTGTAGTGTATAGACCAACTTTTCCTTCGTTGTTAAAGCATGATATAAGAAATTTCTGCAAAAAATGATGTATAGCCTGTGTAAATATTTACAGCTAATTGCAATCTTTCAGAAAAAACACAGCTAATTGTCCTTTCCAATGTGACTTTAAATTTCTTTGATTATCCTGGTGAAGTATTTCAAGCATCATCTTAAGAGTTAATATCTAGAAAGGTCACTCAACTCTAGAATTTAACAAAGTCCTTGAACTTTGTTTTGTATCAATAAAATCACTTAACTTGGGCCCTTGTATTAATAAAATCACTTAAGTAAATTTATCATTAAAAAAATCTGAGGTGACAAAATAAATTATTTGTTTGTTCCATGTAAGGAGTTTTTATGGGCAAACTTAATTAGTGAAATAAATATTATAGTATTATTGTACAATATTTTGTCTGATTTTGTACATAAAAAGAAAATCATTGTTAATGAAAAAAATATTATGGTATAACAGTATATTTTTCATATCCTAAGGACTCTTTATAACTTAAAACTTTTAATGTTTTTAAAACAGAACCTGTATATTTCCAACTAGCTTAGTGCTTGCTTTATATGTATGTCTAGTGTCAATCAATTAAACTTTATACAAGAAAAATAAAATTATTAATAAATTGGAATGTACGTTAAAATATATATATTATATCTATCTAAACTATAGGAGTTTCATGTAGGAAGTTAAAAGAAGTTATTTAAAAAATATGAACCTCTTTATTTTAATACTTTTAATTCTTTTATTTATTTATTTTGTTTACCCTAAAATTTAACTAATACTTTTTTAAGGTAAAAATATTGATTTTAAATTCTTAAATATTAGGACTTTTAGTATAGCTCAAATAAGGAAAGATCTTAGAAGCAAAATTTTAAAGTACTAAATATTAAGGGTTCTTACTTTATTGTAAATAAGTAAAGATTTAATAGCTATACATTTAAATAATTTGAAAGTCGTCAATTTTTTTTTTTTGATGAAGTAAGGTATTTCATAAAAAGGCATCAAGTAGATGCAAAATTAGAGAAAACAAAAGGGCTCTCAAAGAGCATAAGCAAAAGATGTTAGCTCCTTTACCGTCTTCAAACTAGTACTAGAGAGCTAACAAAGTCAAGAAACTGTTCAATACTAAATATAGAGGTTAAATTAACCCAAATGAATAACATAAGTAAACATCTAGCTTTAAGAGAGTGGCTCAGATTTGAGATCCCATCAAAGCATCTACGGTCCCTTTCAATCCATAAACACCAAAATATAACTCCGGGGATCATCACCCAAACTTTCTTGATGGACTTATCAACTCTCCATGCATTCCAGCTCACGTGGGCTTCTTTCACACTTTGTGGCATGACCCATTGTAAGCCAAAAATGCAGCAAAACATATTTCAAAGGGCTTTGGCCACTATACAGTGAAGGAGCAGATGATTGACTGTTTCTTTGCTATCTTGACACATATAACACTTATTATCCGGATTGAGGCCTCTTTTGTTGAGATTATCTTGTGTTGAACATGCTTCCTGGAGAGCAATCTAACAAAAACAGATGACCTTGGTAGGCATTTTGGTCTTTCAAATGAGTTTCCAGGGCCAAAGTTCAGTGATATGATTTTGACAACATAATTGATGATAACAATCTTTCACACTAAAGATATTGTTTCTTACCCATACCAATTTGTCAGCACAATTCTCCTTTATTCTATATTTTTCCGCACTAGCAAGTAGTTTAAACAAGCTTCCCATCTCCCAATCCCGCACAGTTCTTCTGAGCATTACATTCCAATTGTTGCCACATCTATTCTGTGCGATTTGTGAAGTTTTTGTCTTGAGCATTCTGGAATAAGTTTGAGTAAGCTTCCATGAGTGAGTGTTACTTAGCCATCTCTAACTCCAGAATTTAATATGTGAGCCATCCCCTGCTTTGAACCATACTACAGTACTACAGTAGCAAATTCGCTCCACAACTAGCTAATGTAATCTAGGGGCCAACCCCATGGGGTGAATTGTAGATTTTTGTGCTCCATTTATCCCTTCTTTCATGCTGAGCAGCTACAACTTCTTTTCGGAGACTATAGTCATTTGTACTAAACCTCCACAACCATTTCATGAGCTAACTTTTGTTTTGAGAAGCTAAGTCTCTAATGCCCAAACCTCCCTTGTTCTTCGGTCGTTTGACTTTGTCCCATTTGATAAGATGAAGTCCGTGAGAATTCCTATTTCTTTTCCATAAGAAGTCCCTCCGAATCTTGTGCAGTTGATTAAGAATCTTGCCAGGTATGGGGAAAAGTGACATGTAGTATAATCTTGTTCGTGAGAATTTGAAAGTCGTAAATAGTAGAATAATAATTAAATTACAATAATTTGAGAAAAATAGTAAACGACAATTATCTATTGTAGAGTCGAGGAAAAAAAGTTCAATCAACACTTCTACGGTCTTCATTCTTTTTGGCCTGTCTACCACAATCCTGCAAAAAATGATTAAGGGTGACAAACAAGTTCGAAAACTAAGAAAATGTGACACAAGTCTTAATTATTGAGTAGAGGTGACAATTTTAAGTTTAGTGCCAATGACAATAATTTTAAAACCCTCAAGTTTTATTATTTAAACAAAGACTCTATCTTCCTCTCGCTACCCCTCCCCCATTTCACCTCTTCTATTGCCATCACCATCCCTACCCTTTCTCTTGTGTCATTGTTGTCACCACCTCCTTCTCCTTCGCTACTATCACCACCTCCTCTTCCTCCTACATCACCGCACTTCTTCCTCTTACCTCCTCCATCACTTTCACCAGCTCCTCCTTTACCACACTTTCTACCAAAAAATTAAACAATTGTCAAAGTTGTTGCAACAAATTCAATAGTTGTTTAAGTGTTGCAATGATGACATTGAAGTAGTTGCATAGCTTCAATTGTTGCAGCAACTCAAACAATTGTACTGCAACGGCTAGAGTTGCTGCAAAAACTATTGTAGTTGCTATAACAACTATACGTTGTTGCTTGATTTCTACAAAATTTATTTCTTGACTTCAAAAAGAAAAATCCCCCCCCCCCCCAAAAAAAAACCCGTTCGTAAGAAATTAATGAAAAAGAGAAAAGAAGATGAAAGCCATAAAAAAGAATGAATGACGGCAACGGTGGTAGCGATGAAGAAGCTGAAAATGGAGGAAGGAAGAGAAAAATCTGGAGAGAGAAGAAGAAGAACAACATAGGAATCTCACAAGTGGGGTATGGGGAGGGTAAAATGTACGCATACCTTACCACTACCTTATAGAGATAGAAAGGCTGTTTCCGGAAGACCCTCGTCAGAAAAATATCAAGCCCCAAAAGCAGAAGAAACTAGATATGAAACAAAGAGAAAAGGGGAGAAATTTTAAATAAGAGGGAAGAGTTTTTAAATTTTCAAAAATCTAGTATGTACCCCCAACGTTTTTAATTACTCTAATTAAGTTCACTTTTTACTTAATCCCATTTGACCAAGTTAATTTCACCAATTTTAATTTGAAACTTGAATGACACCTTCTACCCATTCTCTCCTTAATCCCATCATAATGCTCCATATTTATACTATATTATTATAAAAGCGGTGAGTCTGCAATTGAAAAGGTAAATTACTTCAATGGTTTTTCTGAAACTAATTGCCCTACTTGCAAATATTTATATAACAACATAAACACTAACCAACCTACTTTGTTTTATTTTAAAAAAAACCCCTACTTTGTTTTACCAAATGAATAAACATTACTCTTGGCAATCTCAAACGAAGGGATGAACTTTTCATCATAAGTTTTGCTCCTTGCAACTATTTCCTTCCCAAATCTTACCCTTTTTAAAAATCATCTTCTTTCCTTATTTGTCTATTTTGTGTTAGACATTTTGTTGATGGCTACTCTTTTTTTTTTTGGCAAGAAAACACCCATCATAATATGTTGTAATTTTTAAATATATAGTCATATGATAATATTGTTTTACTAATTAAGTTTGTCCATAAAAATCATTTAATGAGTTTTCTTTAATTTTATTAATTTGTCAGATCCTTTACATGACATAAGAAAATAATTATTTGTCATGTCAGAGTTTTTTAGTTATAGATTTAGTTGAGTGATTTAATTGATACAAATGCCTAAATTTAGTGATTTTTTAAATACAAAAACAAAGTTCAATGACTTTGCTAGATAAAATTCCAAAGTTGAGTGACCTTTTGGGATATTAACTTGTCATATTAAATACAGGTTGGAAACAAGAAACAGATCTACATTAAATGCATTAATGTGATTAATCAAATGCTTAATTCCCTTTATTAGTTTAAAACACAAAGGGAAATGTGAAATGTTCTTAGACATTTTCTCCAAGATAACTCTCTCCCGTACTTCCTTGGGGGCGGGTCTCTTTCCAGCTGGGGTGGGCATAAATATCGAAAAATCAATCAAATCGAACTAATTCGATTTTTTTTTTTTTGGGAAATTAGGTCATTCGATCTAGTGTTTGGTGTTAGGATCGCGGTTCTTCGGTGCACTGAAAGGATCTTTAAAAAAATTATAAATTCCATATTTACTTACATTTAAATACTTATATTTTTTATCAAAAAAAATAATTAACTCATATTTGGCCAAGCTCATGGACCGCTTCTAGCCTTCACCTTTTTATCCTAAAAATATTCCTAAAGCTAGATCTAAATCTAAATTCCAGTAGCTTTTCAACCGTCAGCCTTCTCTTCTCCTCAAATTTCCGCAGAGTAGACTCTTAGCATTTGTTGGCTCAAGCTTTCTCTTCTTCTCAGGTCTTACATGTTTTCATTTATGTGTTAACACTGATGCTTGATATTGTGTACTCTCCCAATTAGCTTGTTTTAATCTATTATGAAGTTACACACCTCATGAAACAAACATTATTGATTGCTGCAAATTGTTTAAGTTTTCTTTAATGCCTTATACTTTGATAATTTGGGCCTCGTTTATTTTTCATTTGCATTGGAAAGAATCATTTTTAAATACTGAATTAAATTGAATTGAAGTTGAAAAACCGAATCAAAGTTTGGTTTAGTATTCGGTGCACACTTTTTCAAAAACAAAAAAATGAAAAACCGAATTGAAGAGCTGAATGCCCACCCCTTGCTTTCCGGTGTTTTTGGCCAGGATTTGATTTTAGTCCTCCACTCCTCCTTGCCTTCTTCCTAGAACTATTACCTATGTGATAGTTTATTTCTTTTACATCTTGTTTGAATGATTGTTATCCGTTGTATTGTATTGTATCATTAGTTTTAATACAATGTTTGTTTTGATTGTTACTTAAATTTTATTGTATCGTGTCATTTAAATTCTCATCATTAAGCGACGATGAAAAGTCCCATTTTGTGTAATGACCAATTTGGTGTGATCACATCGTTACCTTAATATTTTCTTCTCAGATTATCTTTACTTATTATTTAATAATCATATTTTATTCTTTATCCTACTTTTTTTAGTAGCTCTATCTCGTACCCTACTTTTTCCTTATAGGTTTCTCATTGAAATTGATGTGTGACATTATGTAACGACGGAGAATGATACAATCTATTGGAACATTGTATTCATTAAAACAATACAATATGATACGATACAATACAATGCAATACAAAACAATACGATACATTATGAAACAATACATAACAAATATGCAAACAGTGTGTTAGATTAAGTCCATTAATTTCTGGTCCTTATCAATGGGGAAAAGTAGGATATATTTTAATGTTGGCTTCAAATCATTTGATATTACTAGATGGAGATTTGAAGGTTCAATGTGGTATGAATGGGTCGAAAGGAGCAGAAAAAGGAAGAGAAGATCCACCATGAGCAACAAAATCATGGAATGGATTTGCTTCACCTTTAGAAGCATCCAGTGATCAGAGAAAGTTGATTGAGAGATGGAGAACTACAGATGGAGGGAGAGTTGTCCTTGTAATTCTTGAGCTTGCCATGAATGCAGGGTAGTATGACATTGCTTTCAAAATTGAAAGCTTCATTAAATGCCCCAAAAGTTTGGAAAAGGCAGGTCCACTAAGAGTTACTGAAGATTCCCACCCCTATGCTGGAGCTGTCAAGGATAGTAAATGGCTGTCAAAATCCATCAGAAAGGCAGAGACAAATAACTCGGAGGAAAACATTAAAGAGATGTTAACACCGAAAGCTTTTTCATAACAAAGATGACCATCGTCTGGCATCTGACACTGTAGGTTATCCCTTTCCCCTTCCAGATGTCCCACTAGACATCTATTCAGTAGCCCATTCTCGTATGATGTGGGCGAGAATCTTGGTAGAAAGAGATGGAAGAAACATGCCAAGAGAAGTCGCTATGTTCAGGTTGGGGTCGTTTTCCAGTTCCCGAAATAGGTGGTCACGTGAGAGTGAGGTGTTGCCAAAAGTTGGGAAAGGTGATCCTGGAAGAGTTGGAGAAGAAATCAAGAGAAGTACAATCCCCTTTTTTACCCAGAGGTCCACAGGTTCCAAAGCCTGCAAAAAAGGTACTCAATCCTTGAATTTAAGTGATTTCCTGGTTGCAGAACGTGCAGGTAGATCCTGGCCCGCAACTGGCAATGAGGAAAACATGTGAAAGGCACATGCCTCATTTAAATGAGGGGAAAGATTGGGCCTCCGTCTGCAGCCCAATACAAAGAAAGAGTTTCCAGAAAACTTGGGCCTTAATACTCAAGTCAAGTGATTTTAAAGTATATTCTAGTAGAAGATCCACAAGATGAAAGCTGTAGTATATCTCTTGATTATCTTGAACCTCGACACTGTCAAGAAACAGATAATACACACATGCAAAGGACTGATCAAATTATTCAAGAGGAGAGGGAGATGGCAATCATGGTGGGAGAAACAATCTTTGAATCATTGTGCGTCTTGATTGAAGTAGAAGAGAACGATATGAACATGATGTTACAAAATTGGAGGACATCAGAACTTCAAAAATAGGGGAAAGTGGGAGATAAAGAAGTAGAACCACTACAGACTCGACAATAGGAAGTGGTCAGAAATAAAGAAAGGGAGACATCAGTATGAGTCTAACAAAATTTAATCAAGTTGGGGAAGGTTCTGGGGCTGATTTCCTGGGTAATGAAGAAGAGGCCCTTGAACTGCTATTACAAGTGGATAGTGCAAGACAAACTAGATAATTGAAACAGAAACAATGTGCAAGAAAACTAAATCCCAGGGCTCCTAAGAGTTGAAAAGCCTAGAGAAATTTGATGTGAAGTTAAAAAATAGTGGGAATATGAGTAAGGGGAGAAATTTGATTGTATGTGACAGATGAAATTCAAGTTAGTGACATGAAATGTAAGGGGACTGAGTGATAGGGACAAAAGAAGACGGGCTAAGAGTGATGGAGGGATGAATGCTGATATCATTTGTCTGCAAAAAACCAAATTAAAGGGGAATATGGAAAACAAGGTTGGACAAATATAAGGAGGAAGATGGATCAAATATCCAAGCTTGGAGAATTTTTCTTTCTTTTTAAAAAACTGGTAACTTTGTATATATTAATAGGATCAGATCAGTACATGGGCTGTGCTAGGCCATATTTACAAGTAAATTCAGATCCTATGATTCTATGTCTATGATGAATCTAGCACATCAATAATAGATACAGGATCATTAGACCAAATCTGATTACACCAAAAACATAGAATCAAGATAGTATTCAATTTGATCTGCTCTATGCTATTCTCTATACTCTCAAAGCACCTCACATTTCTGTCCTTCCAAATTGTCCCCCATATGCTGGCTGGTATGATTCTTCACCTCATTCGGCTTCTTGCTTGAATTCCAATTTCTTCATAGCTTTAGGGCCTCTGTAACCTTTCCTAGCATAGACTAAGTGAGGCTATTCATATTCAAGTTTGGAGACTAATGGAACTAGAGGGGGAGTTTTAATGTTATGGGATAATAGGGCTTGGGAAGGGGACTGTAATCGAATAGAAGTTGATGATCTATTAGTTAAGCAAGATATAAATACAATACATTAGGTACTAATTTAGGAAAGAAAATAAAAGAGATTCATACAAATCTCCTATAAATCTACTAGCTAATTATAAGGGATTCCTAAAGATCTGCTAGCTAATGTACATTACTAAGAATGATGTCTATATACATTTTGTAACACTCCCCCTCAAGTTGGAGCATAGATGTTGATCATGCCCAACTTGTTGCAAAGGTAATCAACCCGAGTTCCATTCACGACCTTCGTAAGCAAATCAACTAGCTGCTCTCCTGTATTCACATAGCTAGTAGAACTCAAGTTTTCTTGAATCTTCTCACGAATAAAGTGACAGTCAACTTCAATATGTTTAGTTCTTTCATGATACAACTGGGTTTGAGGCAATATGAATAGTAACTTGATTATCACACTAAAGTTTTGCTGGCATATGATGCTTCCCAATTTCAGTTAAAAGATGATGTATCCACATGATTTCACTCGTAGACTCTGACATAGCTCTATACTCAGATTTTGCACTGGATCGAGATATAACACTTTGCTTGTTACGCCTCCATGATACCAAGTTCCCTCCAACAAAGACACAATAGCCTGTAGTAGATCTTCTGTCAATTTTGGAACCAACCCAATCAACATCTGCAAAATACTCAATACGAGTATGGTTGTGATTGCTATACAGTATGCCAAGTCCAGGAGCTCCTTTCAAGTAATATAGAATCCATTCCAAGACTGCCCAATGTTTCAGGAGGTGTAGACATGAACTGACTAACAACATTTACCGCAAAAGCAATATCCGGACGAGTCACCATGAGGTAGTTTAACTTCCCAACTATCCTCCTATATCTCTCTGGGTTATCAAAAGGCTTGCCATCATCTTTCATAAGATGTACACCGGGAACCATTGGAGTACTGCAAGGTTTGGCTGCCAATTTTCCAGTTTCTACAAGTAGGTCAAAAATATACTTTCTTTGAGATAGAAGAATACCATCTTGCTTCTGTTTACTTCTACTCCCAAAAAGTATTTCAGCTGGCCAAGTCCTTCGTATGGAACCTAGGATGCAAGAAAGACTTAAGGGAAGAGATCCCCTCAGAATCACCTCCTATGATGACAATGTCATCAACGTATACAACAAGAAGGATACTGCCAGCTGCAAATAGTCGGTAGAAGATCGAGTGATCACATTTTGCTCATTTTCAGCCCAAACTCTTGAACTACCAAACCAAGCCCATAGACTCTGCTTCAATCCATACAAGCATTTTTCAAATAACAGACTTTCCTATACTCCCCCTGAGCAATAAACCCAGGTGGTTGCTCTGCATATACTTCCTCTTGAAGATCAGCATGAAGGAATGCATTCTTGATATCTAGTTGATGTAAAGGCCAATTCTCAGAAGCAGCTAGAGAAATGAACAAACGTACAAAAGTGAGTTTGGAAATTGGAGAAAAGGTGTCTGAATAGTCCACTTCATAAGTCTGAGCATATCCTTTAGCCACAAGCCTGACCTTAAGTCTTGCCACGGAACCATCTGGATTGTCTTTCACTGTGAACACCCACTTACATCCTACTGGTTTCTTCCCATCAGGTAAATCCACCAAATCCCATGTTGTGATTTTCCTCCAATGTATGTATTTCCTCAAACGTCGCATTTGACCATCCGGGATGTTGCAAAGCCTCTTTCACACTTTTGGGCATAGAAACCAAGTTTAAAAAAGCAATCAAGGATCTGGATGCAGGAGACTAGCGATCATAGGAAACAAAGTTAGCAATAGAATTTGTAGATTTGCAAGTCCGTGTACCTTTACGAAGAGCAATAGGGAGGTCAAGATTTTCTGGAGGATCTAATGGAGGAGGATCAGATAGAGGAGGAATTGGTGCAGGACATGTAGCATTAGTCTCTTGTCTCCTCGAATAAACTTGAACAATAGGCGGTCTTACTGGAACATGTGTTTTAGGCGTAGTAGTCGAGTGCTGCTCAGTAGAGTAACTAGGAGATGGAAGAGTAACATCACTTGACTGCTCAACACAAGTAACCTGATAAACTAACCATTCATCTTCCTCCCCGACTTGTAGATCTAGGAGGGTTATAAAATAATGGTGTAGTCTCTAAAAATATCACATCATTTGACACTAGATATAAGTTTAGTAGAATAACATCGATACCCCTTTTGAAGACGAGAATAATCCAAGAAAACACACTTCAATGCCTTAGGTCCAACTTAGTAACAGATGGCCGTACATCTCAAACATAACACGTGCTTTCGAATACTTTTGGTTCCATCGGGAATAATGTCTTGTTTGGAAAAAGAACATTATAAGGTGTATTACCAACAAGCACTGTTGATGGCATGCGATTAATCAAAAATTCTTCCTTTCAACAACTCCATTTTGAGAAGGTGTATCAAAACATGATGACTGATGGAGAATTTCGCGTTGTCTCATGTAGGATTGAAACAACTCTGACATGTATTCTTTTGCATTATCACTCCTTAAAATACGCACTGAAGCATAGAATTGAGTTTTGACTTCAGCACAAAAGGCACAAAAGTGAGTAAACACTTCAGAGTGACTTTTCATAAAATAAATCCAAGTCATTTGAGAGAAATTATCCACAAAAGTGACAAAATACTTATATCCAATTCTAGAAACAACAGGACATGGTCCCCAAACATCAGAATGAATTAACTCAAAAGCTGACCCAACTCGCTTATTAACGCTTGGAGCTAATGTGATGCGGTGATGTTTTGCAAATTGGCATGATTCACACTCCAAAGAAGGAACATTTTGAAACTGGGGGCAAAGCTTCTTTAATAAAGGTAAAGAAGAATGTCCCAATCAACAATGTGCTTCAAATGGAGACATGACACTTGAGTATGCAACAAATCGAGGCTCATATTCATCAAGGATATATAGATCATCAATTACATGTCCTTTACCAATCACCTTATGCGTCGCGAGATTACGAAACAAGCAATGATTAGGAAAAAAGGAAATATAACAGTTAAGATCTCTAGTAAGTTTACTCACAGAAATCAAATTGAAGGCCAACTTCGGTAGATTTAATACAGATGACAGGGTAATAGAGGAGGTTGCTATGACTATCCTAGATCCCACAATGTTACATGTTGACCCATTGGCTACTGTGACAGGAGAGGGTGCTTTGTGTGATTGAAAGGTAGAAAATATATTAGGATTACCTGTCATATGATCTGTAGCACCTGAATCAATCACCCAATTATTTGAAGAGGAGACCAAACATGCTTTTCTTGAATCAACCAGGGTAGTAGCTGAAGTGAATTCTTTAAGGGATTCCTGTTACTGAGAGAACTGTGCGAACTCATCCGTCGAAACCAAAATTTTCTCACCCTTTTGATTTGTAGCCATACATCCTCCTCAATGAAGAACTTAAGAATAGGCAAGCTTCAGCCGGTCCCCAATTATATTAGATTCCAAGAAAAATTAGAAGCCAATTCACCCAACAAAATAATTGTAGCCGAGGCTCAAAATCAAGAACAACATCGGCTCAAGGAAGGGGATAGGAACATCAAGTTCTTTCACAAAATGGCCAATGCTCACAAAATATACCACAACATTGATCAACTGGTAATAGAAGAGGAGCTGTCTCAGGATCCTATCAGAATAAAAGGGGAATTTTAAACTATTAAAAGAAGCTGTACACTGAAAGAAACAGCCGGATCCTCAAATTTATTGCTTTCAGGAACAACATTTATCCCACACTTACTAAGTAGGAGTAAGTGCATTTACAATTTCTTTTTTGAGGAAAGTGAAGTTCTGAGTTGTTTGAAGATGTTTGCTATCGATAAAGCTCCTAGCCCTGATTGATTCATTATGGGTTTCTTCCTTAAATGCGAGAAGGTGGTGAAGGGTGATATGGAAGCTTTTCAAAACTTCTATGATTAGGAAGTTCTGAAAAATGTTTGAATGCCATCTTCATAACCTTGATTCGTAAGAAGAAAGGTGCCAAAGAATCAAATGACTTGAGGCCTATTAGCTTGGTTGGAAGCATCTACAAACTGTTTGCCAAAGTTCTGACAGAGAATGAACGGGTTCACGGCCAAACTTGTGGATTCTTAGCAGATGACTTTCATCAAAGGTAGACAAATCATGGATGCTATATTAGTTGGTAATGAAACGGTGGACTCTAGACAGAAACAAAAGAAGTCAGGAACACTGTGTAAGCTTGATATGGAGAAGGCATAGGGTCATGTAAATTGGGAATACTTGCTGAATACTTTGAGAGGATGGGTTTTGGAAGGATGTGGATCCAATGGATCAGACAATGCATCTCCACAGTGAGGTGTTTAGTCCTCATAAATTGATCCCCTACTGGTTTCTTCAGTGCACAAAGGGGACTCAGGCAGGGGGGACCCTTTATCTCCCTTTCTGTTTTTAGTTGTTATGGATGATCTGAATAGCATGTTAAAACTGCAAAGGTGAGTGGATGGTTGGCAGAAGTGGAGATAACAGTGCGGAAGTGACTCATCTGCAATATGCAGATGATACTCTTATTCTCTGTGATGCTGAGGAAGGCCAGCTCCAGACTTCCAGGCCGATTATGGTGCTTTTTGAAGGATTTTCTGGTCTGCACATCATTTAGAGGAAAAGCTACATGTACCCTATCCCATATCAATGAAGTGCAAAACATGGAGTAGTTGAATGCAATGCTAGGTGGGGAAATGGGCGTTTTGCAAACAACATGTTTAGGGATGCATGTAGGGTTAGATCTCAGTCTTATGAGACCTGGGAAAAGGTGGTAGAAAAGTGTGAGATGAAGCTAGCAAGGTGGAAATCACAATACCTGTCCAGAGGTGGGAGACTGACTTTGATAAATTTTTTCCTTGATACCTTCCCAACTTATATGATATCAGTCTTTCCAATTCCTCAGAGGGTCATCAATAGATTGGACAAAATCAGAAGAAAGTTTTTGTGGAAGGGAATCAATGAGGAAAAGAGTTATAACCTGGTCAAATGGGATGCTGTAACAGTAGGTAAGAGACAAGGGGCATTGGGTATTAAGTACTTGAAAAATCAAAGCAAGGTTCTCAGGATAAATGGTTGTGGAAGTATTGCAATGAAAATCCATCCTACTAGAATGAAGTCATTAGTGCAAAGTATGAAGGGGAAGATTACTGAATGACCAAAACTGTAACTACACCTTATGGAGCAAGTGTATGGGGGTCCATTAGAACTTTAGGGATGATTTCAAAAACAATACAAGGATCAAAGTGGCAAATGGGCAAAGAACTGATTTCTGGAACAACGTATGCTTGAGGCTAGACAATCTGTTTCATATATTACATTGTTTGAGGCTGTGAGGCTGGACAATCTGTTTCATATATTAGTACCTTAGTGTCACACCAACATAAGTCCATAGCTGATCACAGGTCTCCTCAAGGATGGAACTTCAGTTTTAGAAGACACTTAAATGCTGGGGGATTCAGAGAGTTGCTGATTTTTACAACACCATTGGTCCACTCAATGGTTTGGAGGGAGATCAGGATACTTCATAAATGGATCTCCTACTGGATTTTTCACAGAGACAGAAGTCTTCAGAACTATCGGTTAATGTGCACTCGATAAGGCACAAGGACCCGATGGTTTCACTATGGGCTTTTACAAAAACTGCTGGGAAGTTCTAAGAGAGGACTTGATGAATTCCATCAACAATTTCCACCAAAATGGATTCTTTGAGAAATCTTTTAATGCAACTTTCATAGCTTTAATCCCTAAGAAGCATGGTGCCGAAGAACGGAAGGATTATAGGCCTATCAGCCTTATTGGGGGAGTGTACAAGATCATTGCTAAGCTGATTACAGAAAGGTTAAAGACTGTCATGACTAAGCTAGTTGACAATCATCAAATGGCATTTCTGAAGGGTAGGCAAATTTTAGATGCGACTTTGCTGGCAAATGAATTGGTGGACTCAAGAGTGAAACAAAAGACTCCAGGAATTCTGTGTAAGCTTGACATAGAAAAGGCTTATGACCATGTCAACTGGGATCCTTTTGAATATTTTGAAGAATGTGGGATTTGGCAATAAATGGGTCAGGTGGATAAAGTTCTGTGTTTCCAGTATAAGGTTCTCTCTTTTAATCAATGGCCGCCCAGAAGTTTTTTTCCATTCTCAAAGGGGACTTAGACAGGGTGATCCAATGTTCCCATTTCTATTCGTCTTGGCAATGGGAGGGCTCAATCATATGTTCAAAAAGGCAAGAATAAATGGTTTTGGGCCACAATTAGTGGGGAGATGAATATGGAGATCACCCATCTTCTATATGCTGATAACTCCCTAGTGTTTTGTGAAGCTAAAGTCGAACAGATTAGGCACTTGAGGGCTATGCTAACAATTTTTGAAGCGGTCTCTGGCCTCCATGTAAACCGGAGCAAAACTTCTCTATTCACAGTCAATCAGGTGGATGATATGGTCTGTTAGCAGCAAATTTGGGGTGCTAAGTAGGGTCACGACCTACAAAGTACCTTGGGATGCCTTTGGGAGCAAAGAGCAAGTCTCTAGAGATTTGGAATGATGTCGTGGAAAGATGTGGCAAGAGTTTGGCAAGTTGGAAAAGACAATACTTATCTCGAGGGGGAAGATTGATCCTGATAAACTCAGTCTTGGATGCTCTGCCAAACTACATAGTGTCATGTTTCTCTATTCCTAAAGGAATACTGAAGAAAATAGACAAACTGAGAAGGGAGTTCCTTTGGAATGGCTGTGAAGAAAAGAAGAACAAAAATTTAGTAAAGTGGGCTTCAGTAATATGCAATAAGAAGCTTGAGTGGGGATCAAGAACTTACCCTTCCATAATAGAAGTCTGTTGCAAAAATGGCTATGGAGTATGGAAGTTCGTGACAGAGGACAATGCCTGGTGGAGAAGAGCCATTCTTTGATGTATGGTCAAAGGACTAGCTGGTCAACTGAAGTGGTGAAAAGCACTTACGGGTGTAGCCTATGGAGATCCATTAGAAACCTATGGCCTGATTTCTAGCCCAGTATCAAGATCAAGGTGGGAGATGGATTCAAAACTTCATTTTGGAATGATCGGTGGATGGACCAAAGTATGTTAAAGAACTTATTCCCAGATCTCTATGCTTTAAGTTTACACAAGCAGGGAAGTGTAGGTCAAGTATGGATTGATAATGGATGGGAGCTGAACTTCAGAAGGGCCCTAAATGTCTGGGAAGTCGACAGTGTCATTGCACATCTTCGAAAATTAATGCCTTTGAAGGAACTACCAATGTCCCAGACAAACCAGTTTGGTGCATCTCCAGTAAAGGACTGTTCAGTGTGAAATCTATTTATTGGTCTATCTCAAATCGAGTCAGTGTGTTAAGGTCCTGGCCATGGAAATTGATCTGGAAGACTAAATGTCCCTCCAGAGTATCTTGTTTGTGTGGTTGGTAGCAAAAGGGGCATGCTTAACTCAGGAAAGATTACAAAGAAGAGGTCTTCAGATTTGCTCAACATGCCTTCTCTGTGAAAAGGAAGCTGAAAATAATGAGCATCTCTTCATGCACTGTGAGATAACTTTAAATCTGTGGTACATGTTCTTTCGTATATTGGGGGTGAATTGGGCAATGCCAAGAACAACATTGGAGCTGTTGAAAAATTGGAAGAACATTGGCAGAAGAAATGCAGAGGAAGATTGGTGGCAGGGTATCCCGGCTTGTATTTGGTGGACTGCATGGAAGGAGAGGAATCTTAGACATTTTAAGAATCAAAGCAATCCTATCCAGAAAATCAGGATGAACTGTCTCAACCTTCTTTATTTTTTTGTGTAAACAAGATCCATTGGGGGGGGGGGGGGAGATGGTAATTATTATAGAATATATAGGCAACTTATAACTTACTAGACTAACAAGGAACTCTTATGTATGTAATACTCCCCCTCAACACCTGATCTGCAGGTGTTGAGTCTTTTGGTTGAATATGAAATACAAGTTATCCTTTGCTTAAAAAAAAAGAAAAAGGGTATTTTCAAGATGAATTGTGCTCATGACTGGTTGAACAACTCCTACCAGTTGACAAGTGGCCTTGGATAGGAATATGGAAATCCAAAATACACTTCAAAGTATCATGTTCTGTGTGGTTGTTGGCTAAGGAAGCAGTTCTGTCCCAAGACAACCTAATGAGGAGAGGGATTTCATTGTGCTCAAGAATCTGCTGAGACAGTTAACCATCTTTTTCTACATTGCAGAGTAACTAGCCAGCTTTGGAGACTACTCCTATATCTCAAGGGCATGTCATGGGTCATGCCCGACAAGATCGTTGAAACCATTCAGAGTTGGGAAGAAGTTGGAATGCAGTCTAAGAACAGGGAGAGATGGAGAATTGTCCTTGCTAGCATCTTGTGGGCAATATGGAAGGAGAGGAATTCCAGTTGTTTTGATACTATAGAAAACAGTATGCAAAAACTCAAGCTTAATTGCTTGTTGCTACTGCATTTTTGGTGTAATAACTTATGCTGCAATGATTCCATCTCCATAATTGATGTATTAGACTCAATTTAGGATCAGATTGCTGGATGTGATTAACTTTTTGTAGATATGGCTCAGTATTGCGTATGTACTGTTGTAGTAATACACAAGGTTACATGTTTAAAAAAAAAAGGAATTAATCAAATGCTTTGTTAGCTAAATTATAAGAATTTGTTTCGTGTGCCTTTTCTGATTTATTCTATGGGTATTTTAGTCAAAACAGTTAACTATTGGTAATGTCATCATGAATATTGATCCCACATGAGCCAAAAGGTTGGTGTTTGAGACTTACCGTTGTTTTTTTTTCATTATGAAGGGGAGTTGGAGAAAACCATTGCACATTTGGATGAAAGTAATAGAAAATTGACAATTCTAAAAGCAGAGAAAGATGCTGCCAAGGGGGTCCTATTCCCTATCCTGAATCTTGGAAATAAGCACTCTGCTAATGATAAGCCGAGAGATAAGCAGAGAGACATGCAGGATATGGAGTCTACACTTAAGGAGTATTTGGTAATTATCTGGTTTGTGAGTCTGCACTCATGTTTGAATCCCATTTAAGTAGGTGACTGTATTACATGAACAAGATCGTGTTTACAGGACCAATCCTCTTTCCGTTTATTCGAACTCAAGCGTCTTCATGAAGAAAGGATAGACATATTGAAGCAGTTGTCTAACTTACAGGTAAACTTTGGTTTGCTTGATTTCCTTCCGTTCTTCATTGCTAGTGTTCTTGCTGTTTTATTATCGTAGCACCTCATTTGCTTGCTTCTTCACTAATGGTTTGAATGGATACTTCCTTGACAGAACCAAATAAAGAATGTGAAAGGCATATGCTCTTCCCAACCATATGCCTTGGTTAAAGATCAACTTGCAAAAGCTAAAGAACATGTATCTCTGTATCAGTCCTTATACGAGAAACTACAGGTTGTAGCTGGTTGGTAGTTCAATATTATTTTGTTCTTTATTTGGTTTATCTTGTTGCTAATCTTTGTGATTAAACTAGGTGGAGAAAGACAATCTTTCGTGGAGGGAAAAAGAAATGAATTTGAAGAATGATATAATTGATGTTTTTCGGGGATCTTCCACCATTGCTGATTCCAGAATAGCCTGGCTAGAAAAGGAGATGCAGAAACACGTGCAAGAAAGAAATATGATTGAGGCCAAGCTGGAAGAAGCATCAAGAGAACCTGGTATATAGAAAGGCAGTTGCTGTTGGTTACTATTTTTTTTCCCCTTAAAATGTGTATTACAATGTAGCAACATGCAGCAATATTTAACGATAAATGCCATTTGTTTCAGGTAGGAAAGAAATTATTGCAGAATTTAAAAAATTGGTTTCTTCATTCCCTGAAACAATGGGCAATATGCAGAATCAACTAAGTAATTATAAGGAGACTGCTTCAGATATTCATTCACTACGAGCTGATGTTCAGTCACTTTCCAGTATTCTTGACCGGAAGGTTTTGGTGTTAATCCACTATTTTGTACTAGTCCTTTATTTTTCAAATGGTCATTTCTTTAACTTAATGCCTTCTTTTAATAGTCAAAAGAGATAGAAACGTTGTTTGCCAAGTCAGCTTCCCAGGTGACTGAAATGCTGAAGTTGCAAGCTATGGTATGTTCTGTCTTGCTCTTGTCTCTCTGCTTGCAGTCTTTCACCATCTATTTTCAGTCTGTTATTCTTGTTTGGTGCTATATTAATTTAAGTTAGTCCTTCATTTTATTCTATCACTTGCAATTTTCTTGGCCTCTTCTATGACAACAACAACAACAACATACCCAGTGGAATCCCACAAGTGGGGTGTGGGGAGGGTAAAAATGTACACAGACCTTACCACTACCTCATAGAGGTAGAGAGGTTGTTTCCGAGAAACCCTCGTCTCAACAACCCATAAGCAGTATAAACTAGATACGAAAAAAGGGAAAAAGAAAAGAAAAATAAGGAAGAACGACTAACGAAAAGCAAATGATAATATAAGACGGATAATGACTACACAAGATATAAAGATACGACTAATCCTACTACCCTCCTATATCCCAAGACCAGACATCAACCCTACTAGCCTATCAACCTGTTACTCTAATTCGCGACCTTCACTCCGTTCTATCTAAGGTCGTGTCCTCAGTGAGGTCAAGTTTTTCCATATCATGTCTAATCACCTCCCCCCAATACTTCTTCGGTCTATCTTTACTCCTCCGAGTAACCCCTAAATCCAACCTCTCACACCTCCTAACCGGAGCATTGTTGTTTCTTCTCTGCACATGTCAAACCATCGTAGTCTCGCTTCCCTCATCTTGTTAGCCACATGGGCCACCTCGAACTGCTCTCAAATGATCTCATTCCTAATCTTATCCTTCCTGGTATATCCACACATCTATCTCAACATTCTCATTTCCGCGACCTGCATCTTCTTAACATGCGAGTTTTTAATTGGCCAACACTCTACCCCATACAACAAAGACGGTCTAACCACCAATCTGTAAAATTTACCTTTAAGTTTAGGTGGTATCTTCTTATCACACAAAACTCCAGAGGCAAGCCTCCATTTTGTCCATATTGCTCCAATACGATGTGTGACATCATCGTCGATATCGCCACTACTTTGGATGATGGACCCTAGATATTTAAAGATTTCCCTCTTGGGAATAGACTAAGTGGCAAGCCTCACATTCAAGTATTCTGTTTTGGTCCTGCTCAGTTTGAACCCTTTGGATTCCAAAGCATGTCTCCAAACCTCCAATCTATCATTAACTTTAGCTCGAGTCTCATCAATCAATACTATGTCATCCGCAAATAGCATACACCATGGAACCTTCTCCTGAATAGACCGTGTTAGCTCATCCTTCACCAAGGAAAAAAGAAAAGGGCTCAACACAGATCCTTGATGAAGTCCCATCTCAACGGGAAAATACTCCTGGTCTCTTCCCACCGTTTTTACTTGAGTTTTGGCTCCGTCGTACATGTCCTTTATCACCCTAACATACGCCATTGGAGCACCTTTCACCTCTAGACACCTCCATAGGTCATCCTTCGGAACTTTATCATAGGCCTTCTCGAGATCAATAAACATCATATGAAGGTCCTTATTTTCCCTAAATTTCTCCACTAATATCCGAACAAGATGAATTGCTTCAATGGTCGACCGCCCCGGCATGAATTCGAACTAGTTCTCAGAAATAGACACTCCTTTTCTCACCCTCGTCTCTACCACTCTCTCCCATACCTTCATAGTGTGGCTTAACAACTTGATACCCCTGTAATTATTACAGTTTTGAATATCACCCTTGTTCTTATACAATGGAACCATTGTACTCCTCCTCCATTCATCGGGCATCTTGACGGTCCTCATAATAACATTGAACAGTCTAGTCAACCACTCTATACCATCCTTGACCCTGCTTTTCCACAAATCCACTGGAAATCTCATTGGGTCCGATCGCCCTCCCTCTCTTCATCCTGCTAATAACATATCTAACCTCCTCAACTTTGAAATGTCTGCAATAACCAAAATCTCGATGACTTTCAGAGTGTGCCAACTCACCCAACTCAATATCTCTATCCCCTTTCTTGTTTAAGAGTTTATGAAAGTAAGCTTGCCACCTTGGCTTAATGGAAGTCTCATCCACCAACACCTCACCTTCCTCATCCTTGATGCACTTCACTTGGTCCAAGTCACGAGTTTTCCTTTCTCTCTTTTGCAAGCCTATACAATCTCTTGTCCCTGCCTTTATCACTTAGCTCCACATACAAGCGCTCAAACGCTGTTGTCTTAGCCTCGTCGCCGTCGTCTTTGCTTCTGTCTTTGCCATCTTATAGATATCCTTAAGCCTTCGCTTTTCATCCTTATCCCTACACTCCAACCATTTCGTATAAGCAATCTTTTTATCTTTCACTTTGCCTTGGACTTCGTCATTCCACCACCAATCACCCTGACGTCCTCCAAAGTTCCCTCTCGTCACCCCTAGTACCTCAACAACTACTTTTCTAATGCAACCGACAGTAGTGTCCCACATATTGTTCACATCTCCGCTACTACTCCAAGCTTCTAAACTACTCAACTTTCCTTCCATCTCTCGAGAAAGGGCAGGAGTCAGACCTTCCCATCTAATTCTTGGTTGGGCATAAATAATCTTCTTCTTCTTTTTTCTCTTAATCTCTAAGTCCATCACTAGAAGCCTATGTTGAGTGGAAATATTCTCGCTCGAAATAACCTTGCAATTCTTACAAAGGTTTCTATCGCCCTTCCGAAGAAGTAAGTAATCAATCTGAGTCTTAGCTTTCGTACTACAAAAGGTAATCAAGTGATTTTCCCTCTTCGGGAAATATGAGTTAGCAATAACTAACTCAAAGGCTTTGGCAAAATCCAAGAGAGACGTCCCACCCCCGTTCCTCTCCCCAAAACCAAAGCCTCCATGGATATCTTCAAACTCACTAAATGTTGCACCGATATGTCCATTAAAGTCTCTCCCAATGAAATTTTTTTCTGTATCTGGTATGCCTCTCACAACCTCATCCAAATCTTCCCACAAGAGCCTTTTGACTTTCTCATCCAGGCCCACTTGAGGCGCATAGGCACTAACTACATTCACTACATAACTACCAACCACAAGCTTAATAGACATCATTCTGTCATTGATCCTCCTAACCTCAACCACATATTCCCTAAGGTCATCTACTAGGATACCTACACCTTTTCTATCCCTAGAACCACCCGAGTACCATAACTTAAACTCATCTACGTCCCGAGCTTTGGTACCTACCCATCTGGTTTTCTGAACACACACTATATTAATTTGTCTCCTCTTAAGACTCTTCACTAGCTCAATGGATTTCCCATCCTATATTCCACGACCCTATCCTTAACTTAAATAAGCCCGTGCCCTTCTTACCACCCCTACCCCTTGCCTCCGACCCCAACCGATGACATGACCCTAATCCACCATAAAATCCCAACGCCACTAGACTATGAACTAAAAACTTACTAAGCTACATTGATTAAGGAGATTCAATCTAGAGAAAACTATAACCGAACAAAAAATAATGAAATATAGGTATACTACAAATCAAACAGTCAGGTACAAGACGAATAAACGGGTAAAGGCAAACCAACAATAAACTTTTACAACACACAAACAAATAAAGGAAGGAAAACCTCTACAATATGCAAACAAGAGTAGACCACAACAATAAACAACAAAACTCAAAAACAACAATAGTAAGCAAAATCAAGAGCAATACCATTAAGCTAAAAAAATCAAGAACAATAACGATAAACAAGAATTAAATATGCAAACTGATCAAGAAATAATTAACAAATCTTCTTTAGTAGCCTGGAAGCCCCAAGAACCCACCTCAATCCCTTTAAGCTTTTTGTGACAGGCCAGGACTTAATGGCTTCCACTTTAGTAGGGTCTGTTGCTACTTCTTCTATAGAGATGATATGCCCTAAATACTCCATGCTTAGCAAAACTACGCTTGATCTCTTTGCATATAGCTGATTCTGCTAGAGTATATTGAATGTTATCTTCAGGTGTTCTACGTGATCTTTTACTCTTACTGTACGCCAGTATGCCATCAACGAAAACCAAAATAAAATGCCTCAAGTGTTGCTGGAATATAGAATTCATCAGAGATTGGAAAGTATCAGGGCATTTGTTAGCCCAAATGGCATTACCTTGGACTCAAAGTGGCCATGATGAGTTCTGAACCCAGTCTTGTGAGTATCTTCTGTTTTCATTTTGATCTGGTGATAGCCAGACCTAAGATCAATCTTGGAAAGTAAGTTGGAACCTTGTAACTCATCCAATAGATCATCTACTATGGGGATAGGGAATTTATCTTTAATTGTAACCTTATTCAGCTCTCTATAATCAGTACAGAACCTCAAGTTACCATCCTCCTCCTTGACTAGCAGCACTGGTGATGAATATGGAGAATGACTTGGCCGAATGATTCCCAACTCCATCATTTCTGATACTTGTTTGTCCAATTCATTTTTTTGATAGTTTTGTATTTGTAAGGTCTAAGGGACACTGGTTTTGCTCCAGGCATGATTGGAATTGATGATCATAATCTCTGATGGAAGGTAGGGATTTAGGTTCTTCAAAAATTTTGACAGTCGTCTAGCGCCTCCAGTATGTCATCAGGTATTGATTCTTCAGCCTCAGTGATACTTCCTCCCATATGAAATAAATGAGCTAGTAGTGCCTGTTCCTCAGGAGCTTACCTATAGATTTAGCTGAAATCTGATACAGTGCAACTTGACGTGTTTCTCCTTTTAGAGTCATCATCTTCCCAGCTTCTTCGACCTTCAATTCATAAAGATCATAATCAAAAGTGACTGGAGTATGTTCTCTCATCCAATCACCTCCTAAAACCATATCAACAGTTCCCAAGTTCAACAGCCTGAATTTGTCTTCAAACTCAACTCCATTTGCTCTCCATTTGACCTTACAGCCACTGTGGTGGCGGTAATCTGCTGACCATTAGCAACTGTTACCCTTAGAGGAGTGTCCACTTGTGCAATCAGCCCCAGCTCCTTTGAGTCTGATTATCCAGGAAGCTATGGGTACTACCTGAATCCACTAACATGACTACTGACCTCTTTTGATCCATCCTTGCAGTTTGAAGGGGTTGGGTGCTGGTGTTCCTGCCATAGCATTTAGACATTCTGCTTCTTCTTCTGTCTGGCTAGTGCTTCTCCATTTTCTTCTTGCCCAACCTCATTACCTTCCATCATTATCTCTCCATGATCTTCTTCCTCAGCTGTGATGGCATTCAGTTGTTTATCCTTGCACATGTCCTGGGAAATACCTCTCTCCACATCTCCCACATGCACCTGGTATCCTCTGGAACTCTGGTTTGACCTCAGGTTTGGCTAATGGAATTTGAGCTCTCAGGCTAGTAACCCCTCCTTTGCTCAACTCCTTGTTACCTGGCGCAACTGATCCTTTATGTAACCATTTTATCTTTCTTTCTCTGGCATTTATAACCTTTTCCTGCTTCTTCGCAAGTGATACAGCTTGTGACAAGTTGATAGGTTTATACATCTTGATAATCTCTCTTATTTCTTCCTTTAAGCCTCCAATAGAACACTCCAAAATGAAGTCCTCTGGAACTCTAGGATTTTTCATTGTCAGTAGAGCCCTAAGGTCTCCAAATTTCTGTAAGTACTCATCTACTGTTCCTTGTTGAGTGAGCATCTTAAACTCAGATACCACACTATCACTGTGGTCCTTTTCAAACCTCATTACCAGCTCATCACTCTTCCCATCTCACCATCCCCCTTGTCAGGGTGTATTAAAAATACCAAGCCTCAGCATCTCGGTCCATGTGTAGAGTAGCCATTCAAGCGTCTTTACTGGATCTAAAATCCTGTATATGTTAAAATACTTGTTACATCTTCTCAGCCAAGCCCGAGGTTCAGCTCCTCCATATGTTGGAAACTGAAGTTTGACCGTGGTTGGGTCCACTTCCCATAGTCTCATCTGCTCTATTAGGCCTGGGTAGTAGTCCATCATCCCTGCTACTGCTTTTCGGAGTAATTGGAGCCTCGCCATTGCCTTATCCTGACAATCGCATCAATGGCTCGCAGGTTTCTTCCATCATCCGCTTCATGTCTTCTTGGTTACAGCTCATTTCTCTTCATTTTTTTTTTGAGAATTGGTAAGTTTGTATTCTTCAGCATTAGGATATGCTGGCCACCTTAAAACTTCATCGCACAA